>CM042153.1:4408378-4433378 GCA_023376005.1 Doryteuthis pealeii | reverse complement strand
TATCATATACTTCTATATGTATGCACACCGAAATATAATAACTACCAAGTCAAATACAAATACATACGTAAGTATTGAAAAGTGTGCCAAAATTTGAAACTCGTGTCGCACATCTAATATAATAGATAAAAACAAAATTAAAACCCATTTTTCGGACATTATTAATTTTTATCATAAAATATTTTTCTTTCGTCGGAAAGGATCTATAATCTTTTATATACACATACACAGATACACAGTCGAATATATATATATATATATATATATATATATATATATATATATATATATATTTGGAGGATATGTGCTTAATTGAAGTCATACCTAATTTTGAAAATTAATTAGTTAATAATTAATGAATTTTAGGCAGGCATATATGTTCAAATGTAAGGCTAAACAAATCGAGAAAATTTCAATCCCTGAATGTACATTTCGACCTATTAGGTCTCACCAGCAATGTTATAGACATGTGAAACTGCTCCGTGTGTGACTCGAAACCTCGACTGTCAAGCTGACAGGCGAAGTCTCTAACCGTTACACTAGCTTGCCAATTCCACATTCTTCGTTCGTTTTGAAACTTATTTATATTCCACTTTTTATTGACTTGCTACACGACAGTATGAGGTTAAGTAAACAAACAAATGTGTTTTATTCTTATATGGCTTTAAGCCGACAATTTTTGGAGGATATGTGCTTAATTGAAGTCATACCTAATTTTGAAAATTAATTAGTTAATAATTAATGAATTTTAGGCGAGCATATATGTTCAAATGTAAGGCTAAACAAATAGAATAATAATGTCAATCCCTGAATGTACATTTCGACCTATTAGGTCTCATCAGCAATGTTATAGACATGGGAGACTGCTACGTGTGTGACTCGAAACCTCGACTGTCAAGCTGACAGACGAAGTCTCTAAAGCCATATAAAAATAAAACACATTTGTTTGTTTACTTAACCTCATATATATATATATATATATATATATATATACATATATATACATATATATATTACATATACATATATATATTACATATATACATATACATATATATATACATATATATATTACATATATATATATATATTACATATATATATTACATATATTACATATATATATACATATACATATATATATTACATACACACACACACACACACACACACATATATATATATATATATATATATATATATATATATATTGCAGTATTAAGGTTATTTGTTTTGTAAACTGATTTGACATTCCTCTCCGACCCAAACAACTACGGAGTGAATGAGCTCTGATGATGATTTTTGTAAAAAAAATATTGATCAGTATCAGCTATCATTATATTATAAATTGTTTTCTTCTTTAACAGCATTGTTGATGTTTTCATTCCACCTTTTCATATATATATATATATATATATATATATATATATATATATATATATATATATATATATATATATATATATATATATATAAGCTTTGTCAACATGTTTTCGAAATGTGTAATTTTTAACACAACTTGTATAATGTATTTTTGTACAATTCGTATAAAAATAATGTTCCATTTAGTCTTCATTTCTATCTCGGTAAATACAGCTTTAAACTTAGTTCTTTTGAAACACCTTGTAGACTGAAAAAAAAAAAAAAAAAATAATGAATAGAACGTTATTTTTTTTTTCAGAATCCAAGGTGTATTAGAAAGTACAACAAATCTCGTTACTTTTTTTGACACATTATAAAAATCATTTCCAATGCATTTTTAAAGCAAAACACATTTGCATTGTTTTTATTATAACAATAATTTCCAATGCATTTTTATAGTAAAATACATTTGCAATGCATATTTATAAAAAAATCATTTGCAATACATTTTCTTGGTAAAAATAATTTGACACACCTCGAATAAATCAATTGGATGTATATGCAGTACCTGATGTTGCTTAAGTGATCACCCAATTAAGTATTGAACAGGCTTATCGCTGCTTAACTTCGGTGATTATGCGGGAACCGGTTCTTTCAATGTGACTTGACCGTAATGCTAATATTTGGCATAGAAAACAGGCATGGTGGTTGCGTGTTAACGTGTCATCCAGACTCGTGTGCGCATGCGTGCTTTATCGCCATCCTTTTCCCAGGAGGTTAGATCTTTATCGGCTGCTTATCTAATCTTTAACTTTTTCACAATTCGGTTCTTTGTAGATGTTTTAAAAGTTGCAATACAACTTTCTCCCATCCATATAATTTCCTTACCCCTAGGGCATGCTTCAATTCTCTTCCATATTCCCCAGTTGAGTTCTGAGCAATCAAAAAAAGAAAAAAAAGTAAATAATATATAGAAAAAAATCATTTCCGATGCATTTTTATAGCAGAACACATTTGCAATTGCATTTTTATTACAAAAATTCATTTCCAATGCATTTTTAAAGCGAAACTCATTTGCAATGTATTTTTATTATAAAAATAATGTCCAATGCATGTTTATAGCAAAACGCATTTGCAATGCATTTTCATTATAAAAAATCATTTCCAATGCATTTTTAAAGCAAAACACATTTGCAATGTATTTTTATTATAACAATAATTTCCAATGCATTTTTATAGTAAAATACATTTGCAATGCATATTTATAAAAAAAATCATTTGCAATACATTTTCTTGGTAAAAATAATTTCTAATGTATTTTCTTGGTAAAAATAATTTCTAATACATTTTTATTAAAAAAATTATTTCCAATGCATTTTTTATAGAAAAAACACATTTACAATGCATTTTTATAATAAAACTCATTTGCAATACATTTTCTTGATAAAATAATTTCTAATGCATTTTTTATAGAAAAACACATTTACAATGCATTTTTATAATAAAACTCATTTGCAATACATTTTCTTGATAAAAATTATTCTAATGCATTTTAATAGAAAAACACATTTACAATGCATTTTTATAATAAAACTCATTTGCAATACATTTTCTTGATAAAAATATTTCTAATGCATCTTTATTTTTTTTAAATAATTTCTAATACATTTTTTATTGAAAAAAAAAAATCATTTCCACTGCATTTTTACAGCAAAACGCATTTACAATGCATTTTTATAATAAAAATCATTTCCAATTCATTTTTTATAGTAAAAATTCATTCCCAATGCATCTTTATAGTAAAAAAATAATTTAATAAGAGGATTTTGAAGGTTTTGTTTTCACTCCTTTGTAGTCTAAATAAAGAATTTAAAAATGCTCTTTTTATTGGTTAAGGAAACTATGTAGGAGTGTAAGACTGAAAAAGTGGACTATTTTTTAATTTTTTTATTGATACTCTGAAACAGAAATATCTTTAAATACTTGGCAAAATTACCAGATAATAATAATATTCAGTGTATTTCAGTATAGGACTTAATTAGTTTATAATTTCAATACCCTTAAAACGCTGAGGTAAAACATGAATATTCCACTAACATCTGTCCAGTAGACTGTTAAAAAATTACACTCCTGTCTACCCATTATGGGACATTGTTGTTTATCCCACCAGTAGGAACAGAAAATGCGATCGGTCGCGTGAAGAAAAGATGGCGACCAAGAGACGACATCCGACGAGGAAATTCTATATACCCTAGCTGTATCGGGTATATAAAACGGCGAGAAAAGAGAGTTGACTTCTTGAGTGGTTCTATTTCGGCGACTGGCTATTTCCCTTTGGGCTGGTTTCTTCTTCGGGCTTCTGATTGCTGGATCCGGTTGTCTATGCTCATCCTCTTTGTCTTTATTAAAACTGAAGCTCAAAAGGGTTTAAACGCGCGATGAGAAGATGACTTACCAGGGAACAGAGGATCATCACGTCTGAACCCTTTGACTAACCGCCAAATTTTAACTAACTTAACTCAGTTACCTTCACAGGCTTTCAATAAGAGATCAGCGGCTATGTCAGCGAAAAGTGGACTGTTTGTCAATCACTTCCTATAACGGTTAATTGTAACTTTCAATTTACCATACCATTATTTTAATGTTAGTATAGTACAGTCATAATTTGTAGGCAACATGTAACAGAAATACGACAAAGACAGGAGAGCGACTGAGAGATAATATAACACAACTCCCATGGAGTATTTGGATATTCACAAAGGTCGGTGTGTTTGAGGGAGGGTGGTAAGATGACTCACTAATTTTAACATATTACCTAACACTGAAAAGTAAGGTCCTCAACACAACGTTTCAATTAATTTTTAAACGTTTTCAAAACCTCAAAATGTGTAGAAAATATTCAGAAATTCCCCCTAAGCAACATTATGAGTGAAGGAGAAAAAACTTTGATATTTTTTCTTCTCCCGAGTGAGATCTTCAAATCAAGTTTTTGTTTAAATATTTATATGAGGAAAATTGCTAACCCGAAGGCTAACGAGCAGCAGAAATACAGTGAAGTTAGGAATTACAAAATGAAACAAAATTTAAATCAATAAATAAAAAACTTTTGAAAAGTTGCGAACATTACGGTAATTATGATGCAAACAAAATAGATTTTATTTTTCCATTTTTATTCGACTTCACTTCATTTCTTCTATCTAAACTTTCACACATTTCAGATTTTGTCTATCTATCTATCTATCTGTTACGATTTTTGTGGCCATCTTTAGGCTTCAAATGAGGGCACTCCCCAGCGGGGATCCCTTATGTTAAGCAGTGCGCAATCCTTTTTCATTGGTTTCCTCAGTGTTGGGTAGGATCCTTTGGTTTTTCCCTCGTGTCTCTTAGTGTTGGATAAAGTCCTAGCTTTCGGCACAGTCCCTCATTGCAGGTCCGTTTGCCAATGTCGGATTACAATGTGCAAATCAACAGCTGTCCATCTCGGCGATTAGATACTTAACTAACCACGTATTCGAGCTGTTGATTGGCTGTGCTTTAATACACGTGACCGTACGGAGTCTATAAGTTTCAGTGGTGGATTACAGCACGCCTTATATACAAAAATAATCCAACACTATCTATTAGATATATATTGATAAACCGTTGTTTTTGGACGGTTGGTGTAGCTAATTTTTAATTAAAAAGTGTTGAAATTCAAAATCTCTTGGTTTAGATGATTGGTAACAGGTAACCATTCAGATGATATTATTTCCATTTACACACTCACTGTCGAAAAGAAGGCTCAGTTAGTTAGTTTAGCAGTTAGGCGGGGGATTCTATGATGTAAGAGGCGTATTTGCTTCACTCCAGCCACGGTTGAGAAGTTGGTTTTAAATAAAGAAAAGTGATCACTTAAAATATAAGCCTCGTATTGTCTCTGCATAAATCACTTCTTAATGGGTAATTCAATGTCAAATCATCTGGAAACAGTAAAATTGTCACCCACACACTTCAGTTTTTCTGAATTTATTTCAAGGTTTGGACTCTGTTAAAGTCAGACAATGCTCAAAATCCTCAAAATGTGGAGAGCTAAAACTCCGCCAATTCCCAGTCAGAGAGGCCCCCTCCAATCAATCGGCTGGTCACGTCAAGCCCTAGCACCTATATGATTGCCCCAACCCTATTGCCTTTGTGGCAAATCTCAACCCTTTTTATTATATGGGTTCTAGAAAGCCTTGGCTGAGGCTCTACATGTCCGGGGAATGATGGTGAGGTTCCGGTTCTGGAGGTTTGAGGAATGTGGAGCACCCCTTTATCCCCATTGCTTCCAGGTCCATTCTGACTCGGATTGGTAGTACCTGTTAGGGTCCCATCTATGGGTTAAATAGAAAAACATGAGTTGATAAACAAAATTGCATTATGCATTAAGAATGAATTTATTTCACAACTTTGTCGGCATTAAATGACCTAACGGGATTGATATGCCGTAAAACAAAACAAACCAAACCAAACAAACAAAAGTAAAGGTTTGATGTTATCGGTCTGTTTGTAAATGTTACTTATATGTTTGGTTTAATTGAACGAGATTTGGGGGTAGGAGGGACCTTTTTCGCCTCGGTTGATCGGTGGTCAATATATTCGCTGCGCAAATGACGGAAATCGGATGCGTCGATTTGAAGAAACGAACAGAGGGATTAAGAGGGATTACGATAATCCCTCGACTTTGAAACACTTCGCTTGATTCCGGATTAACCCTGAAATAAGAGCTACATATTGAATCGACAGCTATTCAGAGTCAGCAATTTCTCAAATATCTGATTTGGAAAATCACAACCCTTGTATGCTTCTTAGAATAATCAATGAAATATATATATATATATATATATATATATATATAATATATATATATATATATATATAAGTTGGTAGTCAACGGTGCTTGGTAACTGTCAGTTTCTCAGCTATGCGATATTCGGATCATATGACTTTTAGGCACCCCTTTTGCTTTGCTGATTCATAAGTACATTCTTTCATCTACACCGTCAACATCCGGGTGTTTGTTAGGTGTTAGAGTTAGGGGTTAGGGTTAGGGGTTAGTTATATAATTTTTTTAAATATCTAAAAATCGTCTAACAAACAAGCGGATATAAATGAAAAAAATGTACTTATGAATCAGCAAAGCAAAAGAGGTGCCTAAAGGTCATATGGGCCCGATATTGAAACCAAACTTGCTTAGAAAATCACAGAGGTGAGAAACTCACTCACCAAATACTGTTTACTTCATATATTCGCTACGCTACCTTATATACAGAGCTCTATCAATGATATTGAGTACTAATTACTTCTAAATATAGCAAAATATATTATCAGTACACACACACTCACACACACACACACACACACACACACACACACACACACATATATATATATATATATATATATGTATATATATATATATATAATCCAAAAATCCAGAGAAGAAATCTTCCTTACGACACAAGAGTTTTATTTTAAAAAAACACGTCGCAGTTTGAGAGCTCAATGTGTGCTCTTAATGTTAGAGTCACAGAGCAAATATATAAGTAAAGAAATAACAAAAGACTTAGAGATTTAGCATTATAGTCTATTTCAGGGAGCTTAAACAAATAGTCTAACTCTCCCGACTCATCAGATGCGAATGATGAAATTTTTTATTACTTTAAAGGCATTTGAAAACAGATTTTTATTTTTTACATATTTTTAAAATTTTAATTTTAATTCTAAGCTCCCTGAAATAGAGTATAATGCTAAATCTCTAAGTCTTTTGTTTTTCTTTACTATATATATATATATATATTATATATATATATATACCTGACGCAATACCATGAAGCAACATCATGCGTCACCCTGATGCAACACCATGAAGCTAAGAGACCTAGAAGAAAGCAGCGGCAACAAAGCACCGGCACGTCAACATCTTCAGGCTTTAAATGCGACATCTGGGATCGTGAATGTTTTTGAAACATCGCACTTCACATTCACAGGAGGCGCTGTAACTTCAGGGACACACAAACTTTATAATAGTCTTCCGAGACTGAAAGGCCAATATATATACACACAAGGTGTGTCAAAATATTATCGGGATTTATTTAACTTTTTGACACAATTTGTATTCCGAAAAAAAAAATAATAACGTCTCCATTCATAAATACAGCTTTAAACTTGGTATTTTTGACACACCTTGTATTCTGAAAAAAAAATTAATTGAACTTTTTTTTTTCAGAATACAAGGCGTGTCAAAAAGTATGAAAAATCTCGATATTATTTGACACACATTATATATATATATATATATAATATATATATATATATATATATATATTATAATATATATATATACCGCAATTACCATTAAATCCACCCCAGCAATTAAGTATACAATCTTATTTACTTCGGGATTTTTTCACTAACATCAATTAAAAAGTGCTCAATATAAAAACCTGTTCTTGTTGCATAAGCTATCATCAACTTTTGACAGGAATAATATAGGGCTTTTTAGAGACGACGGGATTATGATTTTAAAGAAAGGTCAGACCAGAGCTATGGACCAAGCAAGGAAACAATTAATGTGAATATTCAAGGAAAAATTGAGGTCGAAAAAAATTTAAGTATAACAAATTTCCTGGATGTTCTTTGAGCCATTTTTTCACTACAGATTTCACTTCTTCGTCATTGGAATAATGTTTGCCACTCTTCGGTACCATGAAAGAGGGTCTGAGAGGCCAATATTATTCCAGTGACGAGAAAGTGAAATGTTTTGTGCATATCACTTGGATGGTTTGTGTAATAGGAACAAGAGGTTACTTTTCATGTGGTTTGCCGCTTGGAAGCTTTTTTAAGTGTTTCGTACGCATGTATTGATTGTTTATCTTGAATGGTTTGTAATAGACCCCGAATATCACGGACTTTACCGAGATGATGGTCAAATTGTTATGGACACTAATATCTTAAGACAAGGAACAAATATTTTTAGTTTCTTTCTTTTGATTTAGATACTATATCTTTTTCGGAAAATACGTTACATTTTAAATAATCTTTCGAATACCAATCACGACACCTTTTTTTTTAAAAAAAAAAAACGTTGCTAACAGGACAAAGACATTTTCTCTAATATATTTCCGACCTCTCGTTTTCATTTTGAAAAGACTTTCAAAGCTGTTTAGACAATACTGCAGTCATCCTATGTCCCGACGAAGGTTTTATAATTTACCGAAACTTTTTCACATCAATTTCACAATCTACTAATAAATCTTTTGGAATACTTTGTTTTTTCCTTATTTCTAGAGTTACGATTCGTTTAGAGAGAAATGATCTTGGGTTTCCCTTTCGATAAATAATTGTCCCCTAATATCGCTAATGCATTTCTCTTTGGTATTATGCATAACGAACGATAAACTTCGATCATCTAAGCATTGAATTAACATTAATACAAATAGTGTAGCATTTTTTCTGCAAAATACTTCATCACTTTTATCAGATGGTGCGAGTATTGTTTTGTGAAGTTGGTGAATTCTTAAGTAGCCGAGAAATGTTACCTCCCACAACTCGTATTTGGCTTCATTGCCATCAATGAAAATCCTTGTGTTTCTGGGCCCATAAACTAATACGATTCGTGTAGCCATTTTAGGGCTGTAGTTGAAATCAGTCTTACAGTGGAGATCCATTGAGGCAAATAGTTCGATCCTTTCCAGAAATAGAAAGATGTAGTATCGTTTGTTTTTTTTTTTTTTGTTTTTTTTGTTTTTTTTTTAGCTTTGTCCTTAAAGTTGGAATTTGTATCAGAATTTATCCTGTCTTGAAGTAGAAAGTAGTATAATTCTCATCTGTTGGTCTGTTCTTCTCCAGCGAGTAATTTAGGACAATTTATCAACGCCTTTAAATAGTAAATCAAATACATGTTTGGGCTTTTTTGATTGGCCGATTAAATCACTGCTGTTTTGAAATACATCATATCCACAAAATAATCCAACATCTATATATCGTCGGATTTATCGAATGTGTTATAGAACATTGAATAAAGGAAAAAAAGATAAACGTAAATTTCAGGCATTATTAGTCTACCTATTTTCGTGAAAATTTAAGTTGCCGATTTTATTGGCTTTTCTTATAGATTTCGATGCGTAGAATTCATTGATGCCAAAGAAATTGCTCAATTCGGACAATTAGCCGAGATATGAACCCTTACCCCCCCCTTCTTAGAGTGCTGAAAATGACCAATTTCGAAAAAAATTTAAGGTGTCGATTTAATTGGCTTTTCTGACAGATTTCGATGCGTAGATTAACATGGCAAAAGTAAGTTGAATTCTGCTGAGATTAACGGAGATATGAGCCTTCAAAGATTCCCTAAAAATGCCCTTTTTCAGTAGATTCGGAAATAACATGCATCTTTTTTGTATCTGTCAAATTTTTGCATTTTTGCCCTTTTTCTCTCTCGAAGATGTGTTCTTTTTCAAATATGATTTATTTCATTGTTACAATTCAGAAAATCGTATAAAACATTTTATGTAAGTTTGCGCTCGGTTCTTGAGGTAAAAATAAAATAAATGACAATTCATAATTTTAATTCTTTTTAATAAAAGTTTTTTTTTTAAAGAGGGATGTGCTAGTATGATTCGATATGATTCATGTTCGTCTTATTCTTCTTCTTCTTATTTGTCTGCATGTTTGAGATGAGGCTGGACAATTTGTATTATTTAGATTTTTCGAATTGTTGTACCCATCTTCATCGGTTTATACACAAATATGTAGGGCAGAGTGTGCACCTTAACCTTGGCTAGGTAAACAGTCTAGGAGAAAGAAAATTCTGAATTCAAACCTGTTAAATTCCGTTTAATAAATTGCCCCATCCTGCTTGTGCGGAAGGTTGTATATATATATATATATATATATATATATATATATATATATATATATATATATATATATATATAGTTGAGTGAAGTGACAAATAGTTTTAGCTTTTATTCATTTATTTGGGAACGATATTACTACCAATGGTTTCCTGCTAAAAGCATTCATCAGGTAAACGAAATAGTTTTTTTTTAATGACAGAAATGGTGTAAATGGTCAAATGTGTGCGTTTTTTAACTGTATTCTCGTGTTGCATGATTGCGTATTTACGAATGCTCTTTTTGTTTGTACGTGTGCGTATTTTTGTTTGTGCGTATGTGTATGATGTCATGCGTGTATATATATATATATATATATATATATATATATATATATACACACACAAATATAAATATTGTATTTTATTGTATTTTAATATACACAATATAAATATTTCTCTGAATTTTTTTAACATGATACTTGATAATTTAGATTATTTGGATTATTCGGACTATTGTCTTCATCTTAATTATAATATGCACAGCATTCTATCCTATAAAGAGTTAGGTTTGAAGTTCCGTGATTCCCGATTAAGACAAGAAGGTTCTCGGGTTCGAAGAGAAGGTTCCAAAGTTCAAGAAGGGGGTTCCCGAGATCGAGAAGGTTTCCGAGTCCGACAAGAAATACAGAACAAGGCCAGAAAGCACATCGGCCGAACCGTTGTGCAGATAACAATAAAGATGAGGACAATAGTCCAAATAATCAAAATAATACACAAATATAAATGTTTATGAAATTTTCCAAGTGTTATAGATATACAAGTTTAACCTGACATTTTTTAAAAAATTGCTCATTTTCTGTTGAGAAAATTCAGTGAGGGTTTGTTTGGAGAGAAAGAAGAAAAAAAAAGAAAAAAAAGGACACTTACATTCGATATTAGCAATCGTCTATTTAATTAGAGTAAATAGCGCTTCCGGAATATCGTCCAAAGACTTTAATCACATGTCATTCAAGAGGTCGAGAAAAGAAAAAAAAGATATTTCATCTGTAAATAACAAGTTACAGCAATGAAGCGATAAATAAACAAATAAACTCTGTGTACGAAGGAGAAAATCGTGTAGAGAAAAAAAAATAAAAAATTTAAAGGACGGTAATTTGTTCGGATCAAAATTTTCTAAATTTGATTTGTTTTAATATTTTTATTTATAAAGTTTATTTTTGCCAAATTTTTCTTTATTTCTCTTTTTTTTTATTTCCATAAATATCTTATTTACCTAGTTAAAATAATTGCTAAAAATACGAAAGCAATAATTTGTTGTCCTCCCAAATTTAAACACTCACACATATATTATTTTTTGTTCACTTTTCCTTTAACCTTACCTCATATATATATGTGTGTGTGTGCGTGCGTGTGTGTGTGTGTGTGTGTGTGTGTGTGTGTGTGTGTGAGCGTGTGTATTTGCTCGTGTGTACTTGTCTGTTTGTGGTGTGTGTATGTATCTGTAAATGTTTAAAGTAGGTATGTGTATATATTTGTGTGTGAGTTTATTGCATCTAGAGACTTACACACATATATATGGATGTAAACGCCTCGTAAAATGAACATCAAGGAAAAATCAAAATAAGTAAACATTACACTCACACACACACACACACACACACACACACACACACACACACACATATATATATATATATATATATATATATATATATATATATTGGATAATTTACGAATGCCACTTTAACTGAAAGGTTAATGCGGCATATATATATATATATATATATATATATATATATATATATATATATATATATATATATATATATATATATATATATATATATATAACAGAATTTTGCCCATTATTCAAATGGTAAGTATGTACGTACATGTCACTTAGTATTATAAAAGCATACAAGTTTTAATATGATTAATGCACAATAATATATATATATATATATATATATATATATATATATATAGAGAGAAAGAGAGAGGAAAACATTGAACGAGGAATGAATAGAGAAAAAATGCAATGACAAATATATATAAACTTCTGCATGTGTATATATATATAATATACGTGCACTGTCTCTGTACACACACACACACACACACACACACACACACACACAATCTCTCTCTTTCTCTCCTTTCTCTCTCTCTCTCTCCTTCTCTCTCTGTTTCTTTCTCTCTTTCTTTCTTTCTCAATGTTCTGGGAAATAAATTGGTTGATCGCAAATATATTAATTATATGAAATCGACACCAGTAAATATCGTAAAAACTAACGGAGAAATTGATTTGTTTTTATTATTAATAGTTTTCTTTAAAAAAAAGAAATCTATTTTCTAATTAGTTTTTCGATTTTTTCTTCTGATTAGTTACTTTTTCATCGTATTTTTCTTTCCCAATTTCCCTCCAGAACTTTCTTAAATAAATTTCTGTCTGTTCAGTTTCTCTTTCTTTCTTTAAATATTCCCAGCTTTTCAATCCTCCTCTCATTCTTTCTTCTTTCTTTTTCTTTTATCTTCATTCATCTACTCTTCTTTATTTGCAATTCCCTTTCTTTCTTTGAATCTCTTCAGTCATTCTTTCTTTCCTTCTTTCTTTCTTTCTTATTTTCTTTCTGCTCATCCATCAATTCTTTCTTTTCTTTTTTTTCCCCTTCTTTTTATTCCCCAACTCTATCGTTCTTTATTTGCAATTACCGTTCTTACTTTTAATCTTCATTCATTCATTGATTCATTATTTCTTTCTTTTTTTTCATTCATTCATTCATTCATTATTTCTTTCTTTCATTCTTTCTTTTTTTCTTTCTTTCTTTCTTTATTCATTTATTTATTTATTTATTCCATTCATTCATACTTTCTATCTTTCATTCATTCATTCATTATTTCTTTCTTTCATTCTTTCTTTTTTCTTTCTTTCTTTCTTTATTCATTATTTATTTATTTATTCCATTCATTCATACTTCTATCTTTCATTCATTCATTCATTTTTTTCTTTCTTTTCTTTTTTTCTTTCTTCTTTCTTATTCATTTATTTATTTATTTATTCCATTCATTCATACTTTCTATCTTTCATTCATTCATTCATTATTTCTTTCTTTCATTCTTTTTTTTCTTTTCTTTCTTTATTCATTTATTTATTCCATTCATTCATACTTTCTATCTTTCATTCATTCATTCATTATTTCTTTCTTTCATTCTTTCTTTCTTTCTTTCTTTCGGCTCATCCATCAATTCTTTCTTTTCTTTTTTTTCCTTCTTTTTATTCCCCAACTCTATCTTTCTTTATTTGCAATTCCCTTTCTTTCTTTGAATCTCTCCAGCCATTCTTTCTTTCTTCCTTTCGTTCTTTCTCTCAGCTTAATCATAAATTCTTTCTTTTCTTTTTATTTATTATATTTTATTCTCTAAATCCCTTCTGCCTCTCTCTTTCTCTGTCTTTCTCTCTTTTTTAAATTACCAATTCATTCTTTATTTTATCTTTTCTATCTTTATTTTCTCTTTTCTTTCTTTTCTCAATCCCTTCACTCTTTCTTTCTTTCTTTCTTTCTTTCTTTCTTTTCTCAATCCCTTCACTCTTTCTTTCTTTCTTTCTTTCTTTCTTTTCTCAATCCCTTCACTCTTTCTTTCTTTCTTTCTTTCTTTCTTTCCTTTCTCAATCCCTTCACTCTTTCTTTCTTTCCTTCCTTCTTTCTTTCTTTCTTTTCTTTTTTCTTTGAATACCCCCATTTTATCTTCTTTCTTTCTTTTTTTTAATACCCCCATTCTTTCCTTCTTTTTTCTTTCTTTCTTTCTTTCTTTCTTTCCTTTTCTTTTTTCTTTAAATGCCCCCAGTCTTTCTTTCTTTTGTTCTTTCTTTAACTCTTTCAGCAATTCTTTCTTTATTCTTTGTCTTTTTTCTCCTACTTTTGCTTATTTCCTTTTTCTCTTTCATCCTTCAGTCTTTTTTCTTCTCTCTCTCCTCTCTCTCTTCTTCTCTTTCTCTCTACCGCTCTTTAACTTACCATCAATTCTTTCTTTTATTTTCATTTGTATTCATTCACCCTTTTCTCTTTCTTTCTTTCTTCCTTTCCTTCCTTCCTTCTTTTCTGTCTGTCTGTCTGTCTGTCTGTCTCTGTCTCTCACTCTTCTCTCTCTTCTTTAAACTTACACATCAATTCTTTCTTTCTTTTCTTCTTTGTATTCATTCATTTTCTGTTTTTTTTAGCTTTTCTCTTTCATCGTTCAGTCTTTCTTTCTTTTTTATTCATTCTCTCTCTTTCTCTCTCTCTCTCTCTTTCTCTCTCTCTTCTCTCTCTCTCTCTCTCTCTCTCTCTCTCTCGTTCGCTCTCTTTAACTTACCATCAATTCTTTCTTTATTTTCTTCTTCTATTCATTCACCTTTTTCATTTTCTTTATTTACTTCTCTTTCTTCTTTTTTTTTTTCTTTCTTTCTTCGAATCCGTTCAATCCTTCTCTCTCTCTCTCTCTCTCTCTCTCTCTCTCTCTCTCTCTCTCTCTCTCTCTTTAACTTATCCATCAATTCATTCCTTCTTTCTTTCTTTCTTTCTTTGAATGCATTCAATCTTTCTTTCTTTCTTTCTCCTGTTATTCATTTCTTCTCCATTGATATTTCTTATTTGTTTTTCCTGTTCGTTTCTCGCCATTTTCATATCATTTTTGTTATGTCATTTTTTCATTCATTCAATTGCCCTTTCCAGAAAATTCTACCATCTTTTTTCTACCCTTCTTAATTTGCCTAGCAATATTCGTATTAAACAATTGTCCGTATATCTTCATTTTCCTATTTCTCTTTTTGGATTTTCTATAAGAAAAACATGAACTTTGCTGTTTTCTAAGCAATTCATAGGGCTGATACACTACATGTAGTTTGTCACTCGCTCCTTAACCACAACACAAGACTAGATTTATACGTGTCTTATTAATAGTAAACATGGAAAATGGTAAAACAGAATCCGATATTTCGTTGCGCCAATTTATCTTCCCTCGGCGCCAAAAAATGTATAAAGGCATGAATCCACGTTCCTGTTTAAGGAATATTATCGTAACTTCACTTAAACATTTGAAACGTTGATAAATTTCTTTTTCATTCAATACTGGTCATGGGCGACAGTGACATGGAATAATAATCAACACAGCTTAACACCTGCACCCCAGCTATGGTTAGCGGAATGAGAACAGGGTGCCCCAGTAGATTGAATAAAGGGTTAGGTTCAAAGTTCCATGAAAGCTCCCGATTACGACAAGAAGCTTTCCGAGTTTGTAAAGAGGGTCCCCGAGTTCGAGAAGGCTCCCGAGTCCGACAGGAAATGCCTGAAGAAGGCCGGAGGACATAAGAGCCGAAACGTTGTACAGATAACAATAAAGATGAGGACAATAGTCCGAATAATACAAATAATACTAAATTTCTTTTTGTTTTTACGTTATAACTACAATCTTTAGTTTACAAAATATATTTGCTTTTACGAACTGGCAGGTCTTCCACACAGCATCCAGCATCCAAGCGATGCAGATTGATGTTGTTTTTTGCTGGTCGGCCTATACGACTGTCTGTGTGTAGATGTGCACTAAAGAATGTCACTTATGATTTCGTTCTTGCTTCGCCAGCATTGTTCCTGTTAACAGACGAATATTGGTAACTCATGCTAGTTTTTACTAATCACTGTTTATCCAAAAGGAAATCGATCTTACAGACGGTACGGTGGTGCTCTTAACAAATTGACCCTTGGCGTTTCAATTTTTTCAACACTTTCTTTTAGTTATTTACATTAGTTAAATATCTAAGCCATACAATTTTGTTATTTCTTATAACTCCAACCTAAAAAAAGGGGAACCACCCAGAATGTATTTTATCTGTAAATTAATCTACCCGTTATTTCCCCATTAAACTAATCCTAACCCCTAACCCTAACCCTAACCCCGTCTTCCTTTTTCCTAGTAGACCAATAAATAAATAAATAATTTTAAAAAATCATTTAGAGTAGTTCCCCTTTTTTTAGGTTGAATTTACAGGAAATAACCACTATTTTTATTTAGCACACACACACACACACACACACACACACACACACAATATATATATATATATATATATATATATATATATATATGAGGAAGAATGAATAAAGAAAAGAAAGAGATAGATTTTGAATTCAAAATAAAATTTCACTCTGATGAAGGTCGAATCTTCTCTGTGTGCGAAATATTTTCACACAGATGAACTGACCGAAACACATGTGTAAGTGATATTGATTAAATTCATCTTTTATTATCCATTCTGTCGGATTCATTTCCAATTTCCATTTTTACACACACACACACACACATATATTATATATATATATATATATATATATATATATATTATATATATAATGTTGTCAGCGGTCTAACTGGAGAGAATTAAATATTTTCTAAAAAAGAAGATCCGCAAAATGGATTATGTTTTTCTTTTAATTTTATCATTTTACATTTCCGACACGTGTTTCAGATCTTCTGATATCTTTTTGAGGCGTTAATTAACAGAATATGGTTGATTAACGCCTGAAGATGAGGAACAATATAGTTAATTAATGCCAGAAAATAAGGAAAAGAATATGAATAATTAACGCTTGAAGAAGATATCAGAAGATCTGAAACACGTGTCGCAAATGTAAAATAATATTTTTATACAAAATTCATTTTGCGCACCTTCTTATATATATATATATATATATATATATATATATATATATGCAGAGACTTGCTCGGTACATGTATGAAATATGAGATTGACGAAAGAATAAAACTTAGTTGAATAAGAATAAAATTAACCTTTAAATATATGCTCTTTAATAGACTTTGGAGGGCGTCATCATTGATGTAATTTACTTGGGTCACTGGGGAGGTTCGGGTCCTTCAACATCATATTCCCCTCACCAGGCAAACACTATCAGAGGAAATCAAACTCTGACCCACCCTCTTACTTTAGAACGATATATATATAAACGTGGAGCCGTGAGAGTAGCATGATGTGTGGATTAGAGTGGAAAAGTTTAAGTGATGATTTGGTGTGGTTTGATTGGATGAGCGAATGGTACGTGGCGAAGGTGAGAAAGAAGAGGTGAGAGTGTAAATTGAGTCTGGGAGAATGCCTGAACAGATGAAGACATGAAATTTATTGCTCCCGGCAGTTGTAATCTGGGGGGGGGGAATACTTATGAGTCAAAAGAAGTGGCCTTGTGCCATTACTAAAAACTCCAATGGCACGAGGCACAGACCCCAAACATCATAAAACTACCAACAACTGAACAGCTGCCCAACAACCAGGATTCCAGCCTTCTCCGATGTAGTATCGGTACAGAGATAAGAATGAATTAAACATTTTTAGAAAAAACAAATGATGTTATTAGTTCGATGACAGAATATGTTTCGACCTTTTAATAAAGCGGTTTTCATCAAGAGCGAAATATTTATGATGGAGAGACGGAATAAGTAAACCGTTAAAAACAGGAGGGTACAAACGAACGTTCATGTTCGGAGCCGGAATTTTTATTAAATTTTGAAAATGCATCTTCTGTGTTAAAAATAAAATAAATTTTATTTAAAAAAAATCAGAAGCATTATAATCCACAAGAAATCTCAAAAGAGTTTGTTGTAAAATATATAAAAAATGTATAAAAAAGTATAAAAAATGTTCATGATTCCAGCCACAAAAAAGCAAGTTAAAAGTCCACAGCACAATTGAAGAAAGATGGAAAATTTCAAAGGATTTGTAATGTTGACAAATCCGTAGTGTTGTAGATCATATTAGCCTCCGGAGATGTAAAAATCCAGATATTTTGTTTTTTCAATAGACAATATGAAGTAAATGGAAGTGAATCCGACAGTATGAATTAAACATTTTTAGAAAAAACAAATTATGTTATTAATTCGCTGACAGAATCTGTTTCAACTCTTTATCCACACATCATTCACTCCATTAGAAGGAAAAGCCGTAACGTTAAGCAAACGTGGACATCATCTATTCAAGTGGAAATGAATGCAAGAGGTAACGAAGAGTTAACACGTCATCATCTCTAAAGTTAAATCAACATTATCTGTAGTTTTTACATATTGAACTATAGCTCTTAAGAAAACATATCAAACGTCGTAACGATTAGATTATTCTACTGTGGTATATCCACTGGTCCTGTCAGTAAACTTCAATACCGAACACCAGTTTGATCTTAGCGAGGTAGTGTGTTCGATTCTTAATAGATTCGTAATAAAAAAAGGTTTAGACTGTACTTGTATTAAACTTATTCCAAGCTTAGTAAACGATTATATGTAATTCTTTGGTTAGCGACTGCGTTATAATAACTAGCGAACTAGGCTCCTAGACCACGGTTAGTGAGTTCGATTCTAACTGGCTTTTTTTCTTGTCTGGTGACTGGACGCTAGTCACAGCTTTCCTGTGAAG
Organism: Doryteuthis pealeii; assembly: GCA_023376005.1. Taxonomy (NCBI): domain Eukaryota; kingdom Metazoa; phylum Mollusca; class Cephalopoda; order Myopsida; family Loliginidae; genus Doryteuthis; species Doryteuthis pealeii. The sequence continues at coordinate 4,414,710 of CM042153.1, read as the reverse complement.
GTGAGTATGATGTTGATTTTAAACATCATTTTAACACTTGACTGTATTCTGGCAGTTTGTACAGAGTGTATTCAGTTATACTCTGTCACTCTGACTCAGAGTGGTATTACCTGTTAGGGTTCCATCTGTGGTTAAATAGAAAAATCATAAAAAAGATCAATGACTTTATTTTAGTGATTTTCATTGCATTTGTATCAAACTCTGCTGAGGTTAGTAAATGATTATATATATTTACCACCTCCTCCGCACGAGCAGGATGCGACACAAGGTCAATTTCTTAAGCGGAGTTCAACAGGTTTGAATTCTGAGTTTTCCTTCTCCTAGACTGGTTACCTAGCCATGGTTAAAGAGCCCAGTCTGTCCTGCTATTTACCAATAGCTGGAGGGAGAGTAGGATTCATACCTTTTCCAAGGGTATTAGCGCTAAGTGAAATGCAATTACCACGTCCAGGATTTGAACTCAGGGCGACGAGTCCATTTCCCATGACTTTAACCATTACACCATGCGCTTCCTATAAAAGTAAATGATTATAAGTCATTCATCTTATTTTGATTATTCGTCTTCAAATTTATTGTTATCTACACAACGTTTCGTCGATGTGCCCTCCGGCCTTCAAGTATTTCTTGTTATATTCGGGAACCATCTCGGAGGGCACATCGGCCGAAACGTTGTGTATATAACAAAGAACAGGACAATAGTCTGAATAATAGAAATAATAAAATTATCAAGCATCATCTCAAAAATTGATTGAAATAGTCAATAAATTATAGAATAGATGGGGGGGGTATAGATATTTGGGTCTACAAGTTCCTGCTGAGGTGGAACAAAAAAAGCGAGTCCGCGTCTTCTCACAAGCCAAACTTTCTTTTTGGTTAACACAGTCTTCGTTTCGACCAGCAGCTGAAAATCCGTCGCCGTCGTCAAAATAATTTTCTGACTGCCGTCTCACGTAAGCCGAAAGCTTCTCTGCTTGTCACGCCACGCTCCACTCGCTTTGGTTATTTTATGGGCATATTACCCAAACATCCGGGCACATCGGTCGAACCTCGCGTCCGTCCAGTGCCTAAATCGCATTTGTTTTTGCATGCGGGAGGATGCGGTTCGATCCCGGCAGGCAAGACAACGTCTTGCTCTTTTTCCTTTCTCGTTCTCCGCCATATAAATTTCAGAAGTGTTATTACAACATAAGGTACTATATTACCATTTGGTCTGTATTTGAATTCGTGGTAAATTTGAATCACACAAGATATATTGCCGGGTGCCAACAATATCATCTCCTGCATAAAGGCAAAACAATCACAAGGCATACCTAAAATCCAAACTCAATCGCCTCATTGAGACAACCGCCTAATGTCGGTTGAGACACAAATTCGTTTATAGTCAGTTATTAGCAAAGAGTAGACATGACAGTTTAAGTGATTTTTCATGTTTCCTCTAGTGCATAAATAGCATCTTCTTGTAAATGATTCGAATAATGAGTTTAAGCGGGATATTACGAAGTCAGGACTACCAAAATGATGTGTATAGAAAGAAGTGCACAATATAGAAATGAGAAGGGACCAAAAATAACGAGAAAGATTCAAAGTAGTTTTATTATAATAACTTAAGGAATTCAGCACCAATTTTCCATATAAACTTCATTCCGATTAATTAATTGAATTCTCGTAGTATCGAGAATTCGCGTGACTTGTGATATTCTGCGTTAGTTTCTTCTTTTTCCTCTTTCTTTCTTTCTTTTTCTTTCATTACATTAGGTATTACTTCTCTATTTCTTTCTTTCTTTCTTCCTTTCGTTACTTTAGGTATTACTCCTTTCTTTCTTTCTTTTTTCTTTCTTTCTTATCGTGTTTTTCATTTATTTTCTTAATTTTAATGAGACATTTGTAATTTTTTACGGAATTTAATTTATAAAATGGAATTTGGCGTATATTCATAGAAGTTAGTTTAGCTGTTTTCATTATTTTTGTCTTTTGTTTTTTCTTTACTAAACATATAAAATCAGAGTACTGTTTCAAAACAGACAGAGACACACACACACACACACACACACACACACACACACGCACACACGCACACACACACTCACACATACCACACACACACACACACACACATATATATATACATATATATATATAATATACATATATATATATATAAGTCGCGCACTTATGATTGACAAGTTGATTTGGCGAGTTTCATTGTGGCGTGTCTGTTGGCTAGGGTAGAGTCTCTGACTCTGGGTTATCCGTGCCATCTCTGTCGGGGGGGAGGTCGTAGGTATACACTGCTGTATAGTGTTTCTCACGTCACACATGGTATTCGCCAAATTTGCTTGTCATGGATTATTCCAATTATATAAATAAAATGTCTATCTATAAAATAAAAAAATCATATATATATATATATATATATATATAATATATATATATATATAATATATAAGATGTTTATAAAAAGTATCGAATTCTTTTGTAATTTTTGACACACCATATATTTTGAAAAAAATAACGTGCCATTTGTTGTTGTTTTTTTAGAATACAGGTTTAAAGCTGTATTTAACAAGATAGAAATGAACAATGAATGGAACGTTATTTTTTAGAATACAAGGTGTGTCAAAAATACAAACAATCTTGATACTTTTTGACACACGATGTATATATATATATTAATAAAATACATATATATATATATATATATATATATATATTATATATATATATTAAATTTAACATTTTAAGAAAAAACAAATGATGTTAATAGTTTGCTGACAGAATCTGTTTCGACCTTTTTAATAGAGCGGTCTTCATCAAGAGCAAAATATGAGGGAAGACGGGAAAAAAATTATGGAAACTACAATATATAATGCAATTTTTATGGAAACTACAACATATAATTCAATATTAGCATTCCCAATCTTTAACTTTTTTCACTGCTGCATACTCAATATAGAAAATAATTCTGTGAGCTAAAATTTGTTCTATCCAATTTTTATGCTCCCTGTATCTGTTAAATAATGGATTTGGTTTGCTTCGCTTTGCTTTGTTTTACGACATATCAACCTCAGTGGGTCATTTAATGCCGATAAAGTTTTGAAATAAATCAATTCTTAATGGATAATACAATTTTTTTTATAAATACATTGTTTTTCTATTTAACCCATTGATAGGACACTAACAGGTACTATCAGTCCGGGTCAGAGTGGACCAGGGAGCAATGGTGATTAAGGGGTGCTCCACATTTCCCAAACCTCCAAAACTGGAACCTCACCATCAGATAGAGTTTAACGTCATTCCCAGGACATATAGACCCGTAGCCACCGCCTTCTAGCACCCATATGATAAAAAGGGTTGGGACTTACCATAAGACCAATAGGGTTAGGACAATCATGTAGGCGCTAGGGCTTAATGTGACCAGCCGATTGATCAGAGGGGGCCCTCCGACAGCCCGTCTAGCCTAAATAAGGGTCTAAGTGGAGTGTTGCGTGTCAGGAACTGCTTATCCAACATGATTCTGTCCTTAAGCATCACGAGTCGCCACCCACGGCCAACAGGTGGCCTCATTTGGGGGGGGGGGATTCTAACCCCTCTGCAGAGGTACAGTCGGTGTATTCTAAAGCCCCAACTTCGCTAGTCAATATAACGCAATCTCTACTCAAATAATTACATAAAATCATATAAAAATTAACGGTTAATACCATCATATTCACTCATTCACTATACACTTAACATCTTTCATTTTGTCCCTCACAAAATCATTCCTTAACAGTGTCCTGAAGATGGTACAATATAGCGAAATACTTAAGTGTTGACACATAAAATTGTTTCCCCTGATCATAACATCCTGTGCTTGTTATATTTTTAAAATATTTTCTTCTCAATATATATATATATATATATATATATATATAATAAGTAATCCACAGACACGTGTTTCAAGGTTTCACCTTTCATCAGTGTGGCTATACCGTAAACTAGGTTGAGACCCGAATGAACTTCGTTCGCCAAACCTTTAACCCGTACGGCCAGAGATAGCCGTCAAATATAGGAGAATAATTAATCGCTACATTTCTAAGCGGAAATGAAATTCACTAGAGTCCTCAAACGTTTTGTATAAAAACGCGAGGGTTAGCTAGACGCCATAACGGTGAATCTGCAATTAAGTCCCTATTCAGAGAACTCAATCATTACTGGGAGTATATATTATTAAAATGCTGAGATTTCATTTGGTTACCCAAATAATTACATAAAATCATTTAGTAAGATTAGCGTAGATTAATACAAGTGCAGTGCAATTCTTTTTTATAACGAGTCTATTGAGAATCGAACTCACTAGTCAAGTTTACTGAGTATGATCTACAAAGCGATCCTATGGAAAGCTTTTGTTGAATCAATAAATATCTGGTCAAGAGACACCCGATGTTTGATACATTTCTCCAAGAATTGATGTGTAGAAAAAATCATGTCCATTGTACCATGACCTGATCTAAAGACACATTGGCTTTTTGAGATAACAGAGGGGTATATCCATGTTAACCGATTGAGCAAATGGGTATTTGCGTCATACCCCACTTGTATGGGCTGGGCACAAGGCCTCGTTTTAATGTGGGCCCACCCACAAGCCGAAGCTCATGGGTGGGAAAGAACAAAAATTGCGTCGATCCCTTCGGCATTCCCCCTCAAGGGGCGCCTCAGGCGCTGGGCAATAAACCAGCCCTGCTCCTTTAAGTCAATGGGGACAGGTGTTGCCTGGGGGGATAGCTCCCTGGGATCGACGCTGTTAATTTAACATAACAGGTCCAGTGACCGAAGCGCACTGGACCCCTGTCCCGATTGAGCAAATGTATCGCAAAAACATTGCCAACAGTCTCTCTCGCGCCTATACCCCTTTAATTTTCACATACTAATTTGGGTCCCTTCTATTTATACAGTGAGATTAAAATCGCATCAACTTTTTGTCACAGAGTTTGAGCTTTCTGTAACAACCGGATAACGGATTTTTCCCTTTCTCTAAGTTTGAACTTAGTTAAAATCCACATACTTACATATGTAAGCATGGAAGCGCGTGGTGTAATGGTTAAAGTCACGGGAAATGGACTCGTTGCCCCGTGTTCAAATCCTAGATGTGGTAATTGCATTTCACTTAGCTCTAATACCCTTGGGAAAGGTATGAATCCTACTCTCCCTCCGGCTATTGATAAATAGTATGGCAGACTGGGTTCTTTAACCTTGGTTAGGCAACCGGTCTAGGAGAAGGAAAACTGTTAAACTCCGCTTAAGAAATTGACCTTGTGTCGCATCCTGCTCATACGGAGGGGTTGGTAAATATATGTATATGCAAGCATTTGTGCGTTAGTGTTATTCCTCCATTCTTATCAATTTCAATGATGTCGTTCCTCAATTCTTATTCATTTCAATTATGTCATTCCTCCATTATATTAATTTCAATGATCAGAATATCACCTCGCTAAACATTATAACACTCTCGGTACCAAACGAATATCAAGTATTCATTTACAAAGCTGTGCGCCGTTTGATAAAAGTGAGAATCTTTTTTCAGTGAGAATCGAACTCACAAACAATTGTCTACGAGCATACACCACAAAGCAGTATAATAAGCTAGGAACCCAACAAATGACAGGTACGCATCTTATTATAATGAAGAGTGAGTGTTTGTCTGGCTGTAACCGAAACTATATTAGTACTCAAGCCACAATTCCCTTAGTTATTTACGGCACATTCTCCATGATTTTATCTTTATTTAAACCTCAGTTATTAATAAAATTGTTTTACATTATTAATACTGTTGACCATATGTACATACTAATAACATGCAATTGTATTTATATATACAACAAAATAGCGGTTTACAGTGTGAAGGGGAAGGCTAATTTGCATATTGATCTTAGAAAATTTGATTTTGATAATATATGCTTGGTATTATTGATTTCTAATTCTTTGGTCTATCTTAAGGAATATGAGCAAAAATCTCGGAGATAATTCTTAAAAGAAATCCATTTAAAAAAAGAAATAACTGTAAATTCATTCTTTACTTCCGAATTTAACTAAATTGTTAATTTAGGAAAATTTTGCATAGAAAGACGGGAATGGTGGAAAATGATTGAAGAGTTAGTTTCAAAAGCTGTTCTGTTAATAGAATTGTCTTACAATATTAATACTGTTGTCCTTATCTACATATTAATAACATAAAATTGTATTTTATATACAAATAAAATAGAGGTTTTACCGTGTGAATGGGAAGGCTAATTTGCATATTGATCTTTAGAAAATTTTTGATCTTTTTTCCAAATAGTTTAAATCTCTCTGTCCCA
>CM042153.1:4404468-4408368 GCA_023376005.1 Doryteuthis pealeii | reverse complement strand
AAAAAGAGAGAGATGAAGCTCAAGTTTTGAGGATTGTCTCACTTTAACATATTCATACGTTTATATATCATTTGATTCAAGTTATATAACTGAGTCAAACGAGTATATATACCTGGTTTCAGAATTTGTTGGATTTTTGTATATGAGGTGTTGCTAACAATACACCCACTTTAAAAATTTTATAGACTAAGCAATGGCACGTAGTTTAAGCCTCAGCCAAGTTTCAACAAACCGGAATGCGTGGCTGTTGAATACTTATGCACTGATACTGAGAGACGTCTATTTCCAATCATTGAACGAAGACTTGCAATATTGAGGAGCACCAAGGAACAACCAAAGGATTCTTTACCAAGATTTCCGATAGACAAGCGCTCTTGCTTGATAGCCTAAATGATACCATAAATCGTAACAGAATTTTCAGACAAAGAATTATATAATAGATAGAAAACATAAATGATCTTGATTTAGAGAGTTCTTCTGATTGCAGACATCATCGTTACTCTCCATGTATCGTGAGTGTTATCCTGAGAAAAAACACCCTTATAAAGCGAAGAGTATGGAGGTGCGGGTCTAATGGTTAGTGGTCGTATGAAAACAAACTCGTCTCACGATTTCAATTCCTGACGAAAGCTTCCACAATTCACATAGCGCTAAACCCTTGGAAAAAATATGAATCCAATTCTTCGTTATCTATGGGTATAATTGCAGGGCAGACTGGACTCTTTATCCATGGCTTTCTGTAACCTATCTTAAGAGAAAGAAACCTCTGAATTCAACCTGTTACTTTTATCAGCTTAAAATTGACCTTTGTGTCGCATCCTACTCGTGCGGAGGGGGTGGTAAGGGTATTTGTCTCTCATCCCATTATGAGCGCTGGACCACAAAAGGTCTCGTTTTAACGTGGGCGCATAAAAATTGCATCGAATCCCGTCGGCTTCCCCGTCAAGGGGGGGCGCCTCATGCGCTGGGGCAATAAACCGCAGTCCTGCCCTTTAATCAAGGGGCACAGGTATTGCCTAGGGGGATAGCCCCCTGGATCGAACGCTATAATTCACTTACGATCCAGCGGCGCGGAAGCTCACTGGACCCCCGGCCGAAAGCTCACTGGACCCCCGGCCGAAGCCAGGCATGAAGGTAAGTACATATACAAAGCCAGATAGCATTTTGAAGGAATACTGTGAGTCGTAACAGAGTGATTTCGAAACAAACGTCTCATCTCTTGGCTACAGTCCGGATAGATAATGCTATGAAATAATGTATTTCGATTATTGAACGATTAAACCTCGCTGGAATCAAAGGCATAAAATTGATTTATCATTTTATTAAAATAAATTTAAACGTCGTCCGCTAGTGCAACAAACAGGTAGTGAGACGCGCATTTTTAATGTGAAGCATGAACCGTGGTATAACACATGTCTATTGGCTCGTCTTACACAGACTTATAACACCGCCGGGCCTTATTCCAATGACGAAGGAGAAATATGTTAAGGGTTGTCACTACCGTTGATATTAATACACTGTACACCTTTGTACATCTTCCTAAAAAGCGTGTATTTCTATCAGATTTTGTCGACTGTCGTGTTAGATAATCACCGACCCGGTGTACGGGGTCAATTCCAAAGGTGAGGTCCCCAAAATAATTTAAGAAATACAGGACAATGTTTATTGTTTTATTGTTAACGATGTAGATAGAATGAACGAATTATGTAGAAAATTGATTTGAGCTATATTGTATCTATGTAGCGTAATGGTTAATGGTGTAATAGTGGACTCGTTACCTTGAGTTCAATTCTTTGAATCAAGGTTATATTGAATATTCATGCAATAGGTATGAATCCAAGTATTCTCCCTCTATCTATGGGTAAATAGCGGTGGAAATTTAAGCTCTGTAACTATGGTATGGGAACTGGACTAAAAGAAGGGAAATCTCATATTCCTAAAACAAAAAAAAAGCAAAGTCGTCGGGGCGGCCTAAAAGTCGGATATCGCCAGTCAGCGAGGGAGTAATATCACCCTTTTCAATATCGCTAGACCAAGGAGATTGTTTTTTAGCATCTGAGGTGGAAGCTGCCACACTACCATCAGCTCTTTACTTACCAGCACAGATCCCTGTGCTACTCATACGCTGAGATTGGCGGGGACCGTACGGAACTAGGAACCATTGTGGTTTCTAGCCGAGACGCTCTACAGACTGGAGCTGCTGCATGCATTTAAATCAACCCTTACATGAAACACGAGAAGGATGTGACAGCGAGGTCAATTTTATAAGCGGATTTTTATAAGCGTTGTTAATAATGTTATATCATTTTAAACTTGAACGTGCATCTATTCTCTACATAATTGCAAATTTCGGTCGTTTCAATTTGCAGGTGTTACTGACAGTTTTTTGTTATGGCCACCCATATCATACCAGCTCGTCGCCATGTACATTGAGAATGCGTTGAAACACGTCGTCGTTGAAAACTGCAATAATATCTCTTTAGAACATTTTGAACCATGCACGACACGACGTGATGCCATACACGTTCATTAATTGGCGAGATTTTCAATCGGTTTTGCGGTGAAACAAAACGAATAATGTCTAGAACATCAACACTTGGTGTTAACGTCATGCAGAGCCCCATCAAGAAACGGCTCACACCCTTACACAACATCACACACACACACACACACACACACCATATATATATATTATATATATATGATTTGCAATCTGGTCTTAATAAGAGAATAATGAGAGATTATGTTTATGCTATAGGCAACATTTGGCAATGAGAAATTGTAACTGTAATTCTTTTTACAGCTAATAATTAGGTAAAGACTACATTACTCTTTGCGCTTTCATTTTCTTTCCTTCTAATTATTCACTGTCAATAAACTTTATTAATCTATGCCTAAGTGAGATACTTGTTCAAAACGTGTAGAAGCAAGCGCTGCGCATGCATAACTAACACGACAGTGTGCCATAGCGCACGAACACTTTCGTAACATCCCAAGCCGGTTTGGAGAATTGCTTTTGGGTTCAATCGGTGAGGCGATCTTATGTAGGTCACCGGCGATGTATACTAGATTATTGAAACTTGGCATAGATGTGACAAAGACAAGAATTATGGGTACACTCAGTGAGTAAAAGAACTCCTAAAATTATAAATGAAGGAATTGTTTCAAGAGTCTTCTGAGATATCTAAACGACCTTAACAATCGCTGTTTTCCTTTCCTTCCTCTGATTTCCAATTCCTAGCAAATTCTTTTCCAGAGCTTTATGAACGATTCCCATATTATTATTATTATTTTATTATTATTATTAATTATTAATTATTATTATTATTATTATTATTATTCACTCCTTTTGAGTTTTTCACATCAGCGTTCACATGGAAGTGGCAACAAGTCTCCTCAGGTCTCCAGGAACACTTCTGAGTATTCTGACAGATTGCCAGCAGTGCAGTATCTGGAATGGTCTCGATTCTCCCTCTGATTCCCAGTATGTTTCCAAAGCTTTTTTCCAATCTTTTTGGGACCGTTCCAAGTGCAGCACTAACTGCAATTGGTATAACTTTGACTTTCATATTCATGATTTTTTCAGTTCTCGCAAGGTCCAGGTATTTGTCATTTTTTTCATTTTCCTTCAGCTTCAACCTGTATCTGCTGGAAACTAGCAAATCCACCAGTTGACAAGTTCTTTCTTTTTGTTAATCAACCACTAGGAATGGTCGTCTTGCTGGAATAAGGTGATCCGTTTTTATCTTCAAAGTCCCAGAGGAATGTATGCGTATTTCGTTCGAAGAAACAGATTCTGGTTTATGCATATACCATTTGTTGTTGGCCAAAATTAATTTTTTGCATAATTCCCAGTGGATCACCTTCCAACCCAGTCATGTCTAGTTTTGTATTCTCGTT
>CM042153.1:4391968-4399468 GCA_023376005.1 Doryteuthis pealeii | reverse complement strand
AAAAGGACAATAAGGTGATAGAAAGATAAAAAATTCGTTTAAAATTGAAAAGAAGAAGTGTAGAAATGGAAAACGTCGATAAAAAATGGAAAAAGTAAAACTTTAAAAAAAATAAATTACTAATCAAATAAAAAGAAAATAAAAACGAAAATAAAACGAAAAAAATGAACACACGAAAGGAAAAATAAGACAGAATAGAAAACATTACAAAATAGATTTGAAGAGAAAAGAATGAAAGAAAAACTGCAGACGAAGCAATACCAAGAAAGAAAGAAGAAAAAGATGAAAGAAAGAAAGAAAGAAGAAAGAAAGAAAAGAAAGAAAGAAAGAAAAAGAGAATGAAAGAAAGAAAACCATCAAAGAATGAAAGGTGAATAAAAAAGTGAAAAAAGAAAAAGAAAGAAGAAAGAGAAGAAGAGAGAGAGAAGAGAGAAGAGAAGAGAGAGAAAAATCCTACGAATGAAAACAATGAAAGAAACTAATATTGAAAGAAAGGTGAGATAAAAAGAAAGATGAGAAAGATAGAAATAAATAAAAGAGATTTACAAACGAGAAAGAGAAATAAACGAAAAAGTGAAGCACAAGAAATAAAAGAAAGAATAAGAGTAAATCGAAGAAAAAAAAAGGGATAAAGAAAGAGGAGGAAAAATCGTAAAAGAATTTAAAAGACATTCAAAAGAAATTTAAAAAGAAAAGAATGAAAGAAAGCACTGCAGGAAGAACAAAAGAGAGAAGAAAAAAAGATACGAGACAAAAAGAAGAAAGAAAAAGAAAGAAGAAAGAAAGAAAAATTTCTAAAAGAATGAAAACGGAAGAAAGAAAAGGGGAAATAAAATGAAAGTGAAAATAAAAATGAGTAAAGTGAAATTCAACAGAAAGAGAAATAAAAAGTGAACCACATGAAAATTCCTAAAGAATGAAAACGTTGAAGAAAGAAAAAAGAAAGAAGGGAAAGAAAGAAGAGAGAGAGAGAATGAAATATCGAAAGAAAAGGTGAGATAAAAAGAAGATGAGAAAGACAAAAATAAATAAAAGAGAATTTCAAACAGAATAAAAATAAAAAAGATGAAGCACATGAAAGATGAAAGAAGAAAAAAAGACTAAAAGAAGAAAAACATGACTGAACTCCAAGGAAAAGATAAAAGAAAAAAGAAAGAAATAAAGAAGAAAAATTGGCAAATAAATGCGTAACTAGCACAGTAAGCACAATGAGAAAGAAAAAAAATGGAGATAAAAAAAGGCGAATATAAAATAAACAAACAAAAACAGTTAAACAGTATCGAATATTTTTAAGCTCTCAACAAAAAATAACTAAAATTACAAAAAATTAAAATAAAGACGGTAAAAAAAAACAAATGAAAAAAATCTGACATGTGACCTCTGAGTTGAACATAAAGAAAAAACGTGTTGTTTTGACGCTTATTTTATTCGTCTCATAAGATTTTCTCCTTTTGTAGACAGGAATCCTTTATTTTTTTTCTTTTCTTTTATATTTGCGGGGCGAGGAGGGTTAAACAATAGTTATCCAAGATTCGTTTCAGGTTTAGATATTAAATTTCTATCAATCACTGTGTCAAAAGTTACAAGTTCTACCTAAGCAAGTCAGCAAGATCAATGATTGATTTTTAGATTAGGAAACAAAAAAGAAAGCGATTTTTCATTTTCTTTTTTTAGCCCCCCCCCCCCTCACTCATTGACATCGAGCCAGAATTGAAGTTAAACTCCGAATATACAATTTCCTTTTTTTAGATGTAACTACAAGACTTAATAAAAATGAGTTGTGAACTATACCCGGTGAGTGACCTCTCTTTAATTGCGCTACAACTTGACCTTTGTTAAGGCGTCCCGTGTAGTATAATTCTGAACGAGTTAAGCCAGCAGATCATCGTTTGTGAGTTCGATTGTCACTGTGCCCGCACATTTCTAGATTAATGCCTAAAATAAATTGACTTAAGTAAACTAGCAAATATATGCACCTTCCGCCGGGTACGAGTATTTAAGTTTAATGTAATAAAATGATATATTGAATTAGAAAGACCAATGAAACAAAAGAATGCAGATTAAAAAAGATTTGAAAAAGAAGTGGGGTATAATCGAAAAAAATAGAACAATTGAAACTTATTCTTCCATCACTCCCGTATTTCATTGCTAAATTTCCCTTATTTATTATTTAGTTTAAAATAGGAAGTAAAGAATAAAATTACAGTTATTTCTTCCCTGCCTAATCGATTTTTTTAAAGATTTATCCCTGGGATTCTTGCTTATGTCCATTAAGATAAAACCAAACAGTTTAGAAATCAATAATGCTAAGCACATACTTATTGAAATCAAATTTCTAAGATCAATATGCAAATTAGCCTTCCTGTTCAACACTGTAAACTTCATTTTATTGTATATATAAATACAATTTTATGTTATTAATATGTAGATAAGGACAACAGTATTAATATTGTAAGACAATTCTATTAAACAGAACAGCTTTTGAAACTAACTCTTCAATCATTTTCCACCTATTCCCGTCTTTCTATGCCAAAATGTTCCTAATTTAACAATTTAGTTAAATTCGGAAGTAAAGAATGAATTTACAGTTATTTCTTCTTTTAAATGGATTTCTTTTAAGAATTATCTCCGAGATTTTTGCTCATATTCCTTAAGATAGACCAAAGAATTAGAAATCAATAAATACCAAGCATATATATTTATCAAAATCAAATTTCTAAGATCAATATGCAAATTAGCCTTCCCCTTCACACTGTAAACCACTATTTTGTTGTATATATAAATACAATTGCATGTTTATTAGTATGCTACATATGGTCAACAGTATTAATAATGTGAAAACAATTTATTAATAACTGAGGTTTAAATAAAAATAAAATCATGGAGAATGTGCCGTAAATAACCAAGGGGAATTGTGGCTTGAGTACTAATATAGTTTCGGTTACAGCCAGACAAACACTTACTCTTCATTATAATAAGATGCGTACCTGTCATTCGTTGGGTCCCTAGCTTATTATACTGCTTTGTAGTGTATGCTTGTAGACCATTGTTTGTGAGTTCCGATTCTCACTGACCCTGTACTGAAAAAAAGATTCTCACTTTTATCAAACAGCTATGTAAATGAATACTTGATATTCGTTTGGTACCGAGAGTGTTATAATGTTTAGCGAGGTGATATTCTGATCATTGAAATTAATATAAATGGAGGAATGACATAATTGAAATGAATAAGAATAGAGGAATGACATCATTGAAATTGATAAGAATGGAGAAATACACACTAACCCACAAATGCTTGCATAACATATTTTTACCAACCCCTCCGCACGAGCAGGATGCGACACAAGTCAATTTCTTAAGCGGAGTTTAATTCAGAGTTTTCCTTCCCTAGATCGGTTCCCTAACCAAGGTTAAAAGACCCCAGTCCTGCCTTACTATTTATCCATAGCCGGAGGGAGAGTAGGATTCATACCTTTCCCAAGGGTATTAGAGCTAAGTGAAATGCCAATTACACGTCTAGGATTTGAACACGGGGCAACGAGTCCATTTCCCGTGTCTTTAACCATTACACCATGCGCTTCCATGCTTGCATATATAAGTATGTGGATTTCAACTGAGTTTGAGCTTTCTGTAACAACCGGATAACGGATTTTTCCCTTTCTCTAAGTTTGAACTTAGTTGAAATCCACATACTTATATATGCAAGCATGGAAGCGCATGGTGTAATGGTTAAAGACACGGGAAATGGACTCGTTGCCCCGTGTTCAAATCCTAGACGTGGTAATTGCATTTCACTTAGCTCTAATACCCTTGGGAAAGGTATGAATCCTACTCTCCCTCCGGCTATGGATAAATAGTAAGGCAGACTGGGGTCTTTAACCTTGGTTAGGGAACCGATCTAGGAGAAGGAAAACTCTGAATTAAACTCCGCTTAAGAAATTGACCTTGTGTCGCATCCTGCTCGTGCGGAGGGGTTGGTAAATATATGTATATGCAAGCATTTGTGGGTTAGTGTTATTTCTCCATTCTTATCAATTTCAATGATGTCATTCCTCTATTCTTATTCATTTCAATTATGTCATTCCTCCATTTATATTAATTTCAATGATCAGAATATCACCTCGCTAAACATTATAACACTCTCGGTACCAAACGAATATCAAGTATTCATTTACATAGCTGTTTGATAAAAGTGAGAATCTTTTTTCAGTACAGGGTCAGTGAGAATCGAACTCACAAACAATGGTCTACAAGCATACACTACAAAGCAGTATAATAAGCTAGGGACCCAACGAATGACAGGTACGCATCTTATTATAATGAAGAGTAAGTGTTTGTCTGGCTGTAACCGAAACTATATTAGTACTCAAGCCACAATTCCCTTGGTTATTTACGGCACATTCTCCATGATTTTATTTTTATTTAAACCTCAGTTATTAATAAAATTGTTTCACATTATTAATACTGTTGACCATATGTACATACTAATAACATGCAATTGTATTTATATATACAACAAAATAGTGGTTTACAGTGTGAAGGGGAAGGCTAATTTGCATATTGATCTTAGAAATTTGATTTTGATAAATATATGCTTGGTATTATTGATTTCTAATTCTTTGGTCTATCTTAAGGAATATGAGCAAAAATCTCGGAGATAATTCTTAAAAGAAATCCATTTAAAAGAAGAAATAACTGTAAATTCATTCTTTACTTCCGAATTTAACTAAATTGTTAAATTAGGAACATTTTGCATAGAAAGACGGGAATGGTGGAAAATGATTGAAGAGTTAGTTTCAAAGCTGTTCTGTTTAATAGAATTGTCTTACAATATTAATACTGTTGTCCTTATCTACATATTAATAACATAAAATTGTATTTATATATACAATAAAATAGAGGTTTACAGTTTGAACAGGAAGGCTAATTTGCATATTGATCTTAGAAATTTGATTTCAATAAGTATGTGCTTAGCATTATTGATTTCTAACTGTTTGGTTTTATCTTAATGGACATAAGCAAGAATCCCAGGGATAAATCTTTAAAAAAATCGATTAGCAGGAAGAAATAACTGTAATTTTATTCTTTACTTCCTATTTTAAACTAAATAATCAAATAAGGGAAATTTAGCAATGAAATACGGGAGTGATGGAAGAATAAGTTTCAATTGTTCTATTTTTTTCGATTATACCCCACTTCTTTTTCAAATCTTTTTTATCTGCATTCTTTTGTTTCATTGGTCTTTCTAATTCAATATATCATTTTATTACATTAAAACTTAAATACTCGTACCCGGCGGAAGGTGCATATATTTGCTAGTTTACTTAAGTCAATTTATTTTAGCATTAATCTAGAAATGTGCGGCACAGTGACAATCGAACTCACAAACGATGATCTGCTGGCTTAACTCGTTCAGAATTATACTACACGGGACGCCTTAACAAAGGTCAAGTTGTAGCGCAATTAAAGAGAGGTCACTCACCGGGTCATAGTTCACCAACTCATTTTTATTAAGTCTTGTAGTTACATCTAAAAAAAGGAAATTGTATATTTCGGAGTTTAACTTCAATTCTGGCTCGATGTCAATGAGTGAGGGGGGGGGGCTAAAAAAAAGAAAATGAAAAAATCGCTTTCTTTTTTGTTTCCTAATCTAAAAATCAATCATTGATCTTGCTGACTTGCTTAGGTAGAACTTGTAACTTTTGACAGTGATTGATAGAATTTAATATCTAAACCTGAAACGAATCTTGGATAACTATTGTTTAACCCCTCCTCGCCCCGCAAATAAAAGAAAAGAAAAAAAATAAAGGATTCCTGTCTACAAAAGGAGAAAATCTTATGAGACGAATAAAATAAGCGTCAAAACAACACGTTTTTTCTTTATGTTCAACTCAGAGGTCACATGTCAGATTTGTTTTTCATTTGTTCTTTTTTTACCGTCTTTATTTTAATTTTTTGTAATTTTAGTTATTTTTTGTTGAGAGCTTAAAAATATTCGATACTGTTTAACTGTTTTTTGTTTGTTTATTTTATATTCGCCTTTTTTTATCTCCATTTTTTTCTTTCTCAATTGTGCTTACTGTCTACGATTTATTTGCCATTTTTTCTTCTTTTATTTCTTTTCTTTTTCTTTTATCTTTCTTGGAGTTCAGTCATGTTATTCTTCTTTTTAGTCTTTTTTTCTTCTTTCATCTTTCATGTGCTTCATCTTTTTATTTTTATTTCTGTTTGAAATTCTCTTTTATTTATTTTTGTCTTTCTCATCTTTCTTTTTATCTCACCTTTTCTTTCGATATTTCATTCTCTCTCTCTCTTTCTTTCTGTCGCTTTCTTTTTCTTTTTTTCTTTCACCGTTTTCATTCTTTAGGAATTTTCATGTGCTTCACTTTTTTATTTCTCTTTCTGTTTGAATTCTCTTTCACTCATTTTTATTTTCATCTTTCATTTTATTTCCCCTTTTCTTTCTCCGTTTTCATTCTTTAAGAATTTTCTTCTTTCTTCTTTCTTTCTTTCTTTCTTTTTTCTTTCTTTCTTTGTCTCGTATCTTTTTCTTCTTCTCTCTTTTGTTCCTTCCTGCAGTGCTTCTTTCATTCTTTTCTTTTTAAATTTCTTTTTGAATGTCTTTTAATTCTTTTTACGATTTTTCCTCCCTCTTTCTTTTATCCCTTTTTTTTTCTTCGTTTACTCTTATTCTTTCTTTTATATTTCTTGTGCTTCACTTTTTCGTTTATTTCTCTTTCTGTTTGTAAATCTCTTTTATTTATTTCTATCTTTCTCATCTTTCTTTTTCTCTCACCTTTTCTTTCAATATTAGTTTCTTTCATTGTTTTCATTCGTTAGGATTTTCTTTCTTCTCTCTCTCTCTCTCTCTCTCTCTCTCTCTCTCTTCTTTCTTTTTTTATTTCACTTTTTTCATTCACCGTTTTCATTCTTTCTGAGGTTTCTTTCTTTCATTCTCTTTTTCTTTCTTTCTTTTCTTCTTTCTTTTCTTTTCTTCTTTCTTTCTTTCTTTCTTTCTTTCTTTCTTTGGTATTGCTTCTTCCTGCAGTTTTTCTTTCATTCTTTTCTCTTCAAATTTATTTTGTAATGTTTTCTATTCTATCTTATTTTTCCTTTCGTTTGTTCATTTTTTTCGTTTTTATTTTCGTTTTTATTTTCGTTTTTATTTGATTATAGTAATTTATTTTTTTTAAGTTTTACTTTTTCCATTTTTATCACGTTTTCCATTTCTACACTTCTTTCTTTCAATTTTTAAACGATGTTTCTTTCTACTTATCTCTCTTTCTTTATTTCTTTCCCTTTGTCCTTTTTCATTCTTCTTTAGCTCATTATTTTAGCAGTTGCTTCATTATTAAATTAATTTTCAATGTTCTACACTCTATATACGATCTTATGACCATTTTAATCTTTAATTTTAAAAAAAATAAGTTTGTATATATCTTTTTAGATATATTTTCATTCTTTCCTTGTACTCTGTATTTTTTCGCCATTACTTTCTTT
>CM042153.1:4381968-4386968 GCA_023376005.1 Doryteuthis pealeii | reverse complement strand
AAAGAACTTGTCAACTGGTGGATTTTGCAGTTCCAGCAGATTACAGGTTGAAGCTGAAGGAAAATGAAAAAATGGACAAATACCTGGACCTTGCCAGAGAACTGAAAAAATCATGGAATATGAAAGTCAAAGTTATACCAATTGCAGTTGGTGCACTTGGAACGGTCCCAAAAGGATTGGAAAAAAGTTTGGAAAATCTGGGAATCAGAGGGAGAATCGAGACCATCCAGAATACTGCACTGCTGCAATCTGTCAGAATACTCAGAAGTGTCCTGGAGACCTGAGGAGACTTGTTGCCACTCCAGTGAACGCTGATGTGAAAAACTCAAAAGGAGTGAATAATAATAATAATAATAATAATAATAATAATAATAATAATAATAATAATAATAATAATAATATTGGAATCGTTCATAAAGCTCTGGAAAAGAATTTGCAGGAATTGGAAATCAGAGGAAGAAAGGAAACAACAGCATTGTTAAGGTCGTT
Source organism: Doryteuthis pealeii (assembly GCA_023376005.1). Taxonomy (NCBI): domain Eukaryota; kingdom Metazoa; phylum Mollusca; class Cephalopoda; order Myopsida; family Loliginidae; genus Doryteuthis; species Doryteuthis pealeii. Next base: position 4,386,479 of record CM042153.1, on the reverse strand, counting down.
TAGAATACTCAGAAGACTCTTGAAACAAATTGACCTCATTTATAATTTTTAGTGAGTTCTTTTCTCACTGAGTGACCCATAATTCTTGTCTTGTGTCACATCTATGCCAAGTTCAATATCTAGTATACATCGCCGTTAGACCTACAGAAGAATCGCCTTACGATTGTAAACCCAAAAGCAATTCCTCCAAACCGCTTGGGATGTAGCGAAAGTGTTCGTGCGGCTATTGGCAACACTGTCGTGTTAGTTATGCATGCGCCAGCGCTTGCTTCTACACGTTTTGAACAATATCTCACTTAGGCATAGATTAATAAAGTTTATTGACAGTGAAATAATTAGAAGAAAGAAAATGAAAGCGCAAAAGAAGTAATGTAGTCTACCTAATTATTAGCTGTAAAAAGAATTACAGATACAATTTCTCATATGCCAAATGTTGCCATAGCAACATAATCTCTCATTATTCTCTTATAAGATCAGATTGTGCAAATCATATATATATATATATATATATATGTGTGTGTGTGTGCACGTGTGTTTGTGTGTGTGTGTGTATGTGTGTGAGCCGTTTCTGATGGGGCTCTGCATTGACGTTAACACCAAGTGTGATGTCTAGACATTTATTCGTTTTGTTTCACCGCAAAACCGATTGAAATTCATCGCCAATTAATGAAGTGTATGGCGTGTCGTGCATGGATGTCAAAAATGTCTACAAGAGATATATGAAGTTTTCAACGACGACGTGGTTCAACGCATTCTCAATGACATGGCGACGAGCTGGTATGATATGGGTGGCCATACAAAAACTGTCATAACACCTGCAAGATTGAAACGACCGAAATTGCAATTATGTAGAAGAATAGATGCACGTTCAAAGTTTAAAATGATATAAACATTATTAACAACGCTTATAAAATCCGCTTATAAAATTGACCTCGTGTCACATCCTTCTCGTGTGTAAGGGTTGATAAATGCATGCAGCAGCTCAGTCTGTAGAGCGTTCGGCTAGAAACCACAAGGTTCCTAGTTCGATACCGGTCCCCGCCAACTCAGCGTATGAGTAGCACAGGGATCTGTGCGGTAAAGTAAAGAGCTGATGGTAGGTGTGGCGCTCCACCTCAGATGCTAAAAACAATCTCCTTGGTCTAGCGATATTGAAAAGGGGATATACTCCCTCGCTGACTGGCTGATACCGACTTTAGGCCGCCCCGACGACTTTGCTTTTTTTTTGTTTAGAATATGAGATTTCCTTCTTTTAGTCCAGTTCCCATACCATAGTTACAGAGCTTAATTTCCACCGCTATTTTACCCATAGATAGAGGGAGAATACTTGGATTCATACCTATTGCATGAAATTCATATAACCTTGTTCAAGAATTGAACTCAAGTAAACGAGTCCACTTATTACAACCATAACCATTACGCTACATAGATACAATATAGCTCATCAATTTTCTACATAATTCGTTCACTTCTATCTACATCGATTAACAATAAACAATAAACATTTCTGTGATTTCTAAATATTTTGGGGACCTCACCTTTGGAATTGACCCCGTACACCGGGTCGGTGATTATCTAACACGACAGTCGACAAATATCTGAATAGAAATACACGCTTTTAGAAAGATGTACAAAGGTGTACAGTGTTTAATATCAAGGTAGTGACAACCCTTAACATATTTCTCCTTCGTCATCTGGAAAGGCCGGTGTATAGTCTGTGTAAGACGAGCCAATAGGACATTGTGTTATTACACGGTTCAGCTTCACATAAAAATGGCGTCTCACTACCTGTTTGTTGCACTGCGGACGACGTTTAAATGTATTTATAAATGATAAATCATTTTATGCCTTTTTGATTCCAGCGAGGTTTAATCGTTCAGATAATTCGAAATACATTATTTCATAGCATTATCTATCCGGAACTGTAGCCAAGAGATGAGACGTGTTTCGAAATCACTGTTACGACTTCACAGTATTCCTTTCTTAAAATGCTATCTGGCTTTGTATATGTACTTACCTTATGCCTGGCTTCGGCCGGGGGTCCAGTGAGCTTCGGCCGGGCCAGTGAGCTCCGGCCGCTGGATCGTTAAGTGAATTAATAGCGTCGATCCCAGGGGGCTATCCCCCTAGGCAATACCTGCCCCCTTGATTTAAAGGGGCAGGACTGGGTTTATTGCCCAGCGCATGAGGCGCCCCCCTTGACGGGGAATGCCGACGGGATCGATGCAATTTTTATGCGCCCACGTTAAAACGAGACCTTGTGTCCAGCGCTCATAAGTGGGATGAGAGACAAATACCCTTACCAACCCCCTCCGCACGAGTAGGATGCGACACAAGGTCAATTTTTTAAGCTGAGTAACAGGTTTGAATTCAGAGGTTTCTTTCTCTTAGATAGGTTACGTAGCCATGGATAAAGAGTCCAGTCTGCCCTGCAATTTACCCATAGATAACGGAAGAATTGGATTCATATTTTTTCCAAGGGTATTAGCGCTATGTGAAATGCTGACAGCTTCGTCCAGGAATTGAAATCGTGAAGACGAGTTTGTTTTCATACGACACTAACCATTAGACACGCACCTCCATACTCTCGCTTTATAAGGGTGTTTTTCTCAGGATAACACTCACGGATACATGGAGATGTAGACGTGATGTCTGCAATCAGAAGAACTCTCTAAAATCAAGATCATAGTTGTTATCTCTATATATAATCTTTGTCTGAAAATTCTGTTACGATTTTATGGGTCATCATTTAGGCTTCAAGCAAGAGCGCTTGTCTATCGGAAATTCTTGGTAAAGAATCCTTTGGTTGTTCCTTGGTGCTCCTCAATATTGCAAGTTCTTCGTCAATGATTGGAAATAGACGTCTCTCAGTATCAGTGCATAAGTATTCAACCAGCCACGCATTCCGGTTGTTGATTGGCTGAGGCTTAAACTACGTGGCATTGCTTAGTCTATAAATTTAAGTGGTGTATTGTAGCACACCTCATATACAAAATAATCCAACAAATTCTGAAACCAGGTATTATATACTCGTTTGACTCAGTTATATAACTGAATCAAATGACTATATAATACGTATGGAATATGTTAAAGTGAGACAATCCTCAAAACTTGAGCTTCTAATTCTAAAAATTCTCCTCTCACTCTCCCCATTATATAATCTATTAATAATGGAGATTCGCTTCCGGTTTTTGTCTGTAACAAAAAATACGTCACTGCCTACGTCACATTACCCAAAATCGTCATAACATATATTGTTTTTAATACACTCAAAATTTGAACTTGCAGCATTAGACAGTCCTCATTGTTTTTTAAAACAAGTTTTAATAAATACATGACTGGTATTATGTATCTATATATAGTCTGTTTAATTTTAATAGATATTTAAAGTTTACATTTCAAATTGTTTTATTTTTTTAATCCTTTAATGAATTTGATGATTTTACTTACTTAGGGTACAAACTCGCTGACATTGAATTTTTTACTCCCACCCATATATATATATATATATATATATATATATATATATATATATATGGTGCAATGAGTAAATTGTCGTCTAAATTACATAAAAATGAAAATAGCATTGACATCTTACTTTATGAGATATATTTATCAAAGTGACATCAAAATATCTTGAAATACTATAGATTAAATTTATTCAGAGAAATCGCTATTGAATTCAATCACGGCCTCCAGACAACTTCAGAATCTCTCTTTTTTTTTGTCAGAACGTTTCAGCCACGTACACTGTGGCCTTCATCAGACATTTGTATTATGTTCTAGACTTGATGATATTCTAGAACATAACAGACACCAAAGGAAGGCCAGAGGAGACACACAAGGCTGGATTAAGTTTTAAAAGGAGTCTCACGTAGCTCCTCTACCCCTAAGACACACAAAAACACACACACACACACACACACACACATATATATATATATTATATATATATATATATATATAATATATATAACAATTATCCACTGACACTGTTTCGACGTATCACATCTTCTCAGTGTGGCTAGACTTAGCAACTACTTCTAGCCGGGAACGAAACCCAACTGATTTTTCATCAGTTGGAATCCTTATGTTGAAAAGATAAATGGAAGAAAAATATATATAATTTGGTATGAAGGAAATTTATTATATGTCGACACATGTTTCAACCAAAATTTAGTTACATATATAGTATTCGATTTAGAATTATTTTAGATATAAAATAAGATGATGATAATAGAAAAACCCAAATTTTGAGCATGCAAACAATAGGTCATCATCAGTGCAGAGTGTTTTGATTTTTAAAATAAAAACGAGTTGAAATATCTGAGATTGATTATGTTGTAAAATGGAATAAAAAAAAAAAATAAATAAATAAATAAAAAAATCTCAAAAGTGTTTCCTGGTTTGAAAAATAATATGGAATATTAGTGTTCATTTGAACTATTTTCAGTTAGTGTGCATTTGAGTTAGTGTACATTTGAATATTTTCAGTTAGTGTGCATTTGAGT
>CM042153.1:4369468-4376968 GCA_023376005.1 Doryteuthis pealeii | reverse complement strand
ACCTGGAATCTTGGCTAAAAAGGCAGAAAATCACCTTCAGGAGAACCACCATAGTTATGCAAGCTAATGCTCCTCCGCATTCAGCGCATAAAACTACTGAGTACCTGCCAAAATTGGACCTCGGAAGATGTGGACCTCGGAAGATGAACTGGCCGGCCAATTCTCCAGATTTAAACCCAATTTAAAAGGTGTGGAGCATTCTGAAGCAACGTGTTTATGAGAATGGACGCCAATTTAGAAGCAAGATGACTTGTGGCAGGAAATAGTCAACGTATCATGTGAAATTGCATCAGAGGAGATCCAGAAATAGACACGTTCGATGGTCCAGCGCCTTTTCCAAGTCATTTTAAAAAAGGGTCACATATCTCATATTAACTAACTTCACTATCATTTTTTTAATTCTTTTTACTTTTTTATTTCAATTTAAGTTTATCTTAGTTACTGTATGTATCCATAAAATCTATGTAAATCAAACAATAAAAGTATTTTCTTTTTTACCGGGGTTTTTATTACACCTGGCTAATAATTTGACACATGAATAAATGACCGTAACTTTTGTTCCTTTTTGTAGAACCTTACAATTTTTACGGGGTAAGTCTACGTAGAGGTTGTCCTTATTCCCTAATAATTTCGTTAAATTTCAATCATTAGTTTGTGGATAGCAGAGAAAAGTGTAATTTCTTTAATAATTTGAAACGCAGTGTATATATATATATATATATATATTATATATTTATTTATTTTACAATGTTTTCATAGATCAATGTTCATTATCAGCGACCGCGGTTTCATGCTAAAAGCAATCATCAGGCTGAGGAGCAAGATCCTATGGTGTTTGTTGGAGTTCTTTACTCAATGTCACATTTAGGATTGTAAATAACGTCGGTTAGTTTTACGGACGCTGTTATTTTTTGACAGTCCGTAAAACTAACCGACGTTATTTACAATCCTAAATGTGACATTGAGTAAAGAACTCCAACAAACACCATAGGATCTTGCTCCTCAGCCTGATGATTGCTTTTAGCATGAAACCGCGGTCGCTGATAATGAACATTGATCTATGAAAACATTGTAAAATAAATAAATATTAGCTCTTACAAACTGTGATTGAGCACTGTATTTTCTTTGTTTCATCGCAAAAAAAATTTTGTTTTTACATATACTATATATATATATATATATATATATATATATATATATAATCAAATGATATATAATATAATATATATATATATATATATAATCAAATGATATATTACATATTTGATATCCCTTAACTAAGTTTCATGCTTACTTGCAATCATCAGACTGTCAAAACTTTGACAGTCTTATGATTGAAAGTAATCATGAAACTTTATTTAAGGATATCAAATTCATAATATGTAATATATCATTTGATTATATATATATATATATATATATATATATATATATATATATATATATATACACTAGTCTAGTTCGTCTAACCTGTCTGGCCACCATGTTCTCTGGTGGGGCTTACTTCAGGGATTTCGCTGGGGTTGATTTTCTCCGTTAGTTCTTCTTACAGGGCTGGACTGGTCATTGTCTTAACATTCACTTCAGAACAACATTTATTGTTTCTTATAATAACACTTTATTTCTTAGCCCATGATTCCGTCGCAGGTGAGATGGACCCACCAGGGTCGAAATCGGATCGCATCTCCTAACTAACTTATTCTCACGTGACTGTAATGGTACGTTTTCAACCGTAATGGGAAATTGGGATCATCTAAAATGTCAATCATAATCCCAAACGGGTATGGAAAATCACCCACCTCCGCTTTTAATTCTAACGAATTTTATTTAAAATCCTAACTACAGGTACGTTCACAATTTATGACGGCTCATAAATTGTAACAGAAAGAGGTGAGATTTTCGATTGAAATTGAATGAACATTTTGTGCGCAACATTTCCCGGCTGAAAAAAATATAGTAAACGATCGTTTGACATTTCCAGACACTCAACACTTCATTCTCATAGAAAATGCCGATATTTCTCGCCCCTTCTGAAGATGACGAACCCTTTCGGAACCCATAAGGCCCTTAGCATCTCAACTGGTGTCTCGTCAACGCGCATATCTATAGGTCACAATATCCCGACTACCCCAACCCCAAGATAAAAGCTTTAAAAAATAATTACAACATCCAGCTTGACATTTAATATTGCCGACACGACACAAAAGATCAGAACATTAAATTATCAAATCATATCATAATGGAAATTGTGTTTGTCTGTCTGTCTATAAACGAAACTATATTACTACTAAGTCACAATTCCCTTAGTCATTTACATCACATTCTGGATGATTTCATTTTTATTTAAACCTCACTTATTAATAAAATTGTTTTACATTATTAATACTGTTGACCATATCTACATAATAATAATATGCAATTGTATTTACATATATGACAAAACAGTGGTTTACAATGTGAACGGTAAGGCTAATTTGCAGATTAATATAAAAAATTTGATTTTAATAAGTACATCCTTAGTGTTATTGATTTGTAATTGTTTGGTTTTATCTTATGAGCAAAAATTTAATGGATAAATCTTTTAAAAATCGATTAACAAGAAGAAATAACTGTAATTTTATTCTTCCTATTTTAACTAAATCGTTAAATTAGGAAAATTTAGCAATGAAAGACGGGAGTGATGAAAGAGTAAGTTTCAGTTGTTCTATTTTTGGATCATACCCTCCTCTGTTTCAAATCTTTTTATCTATATTCTTATTTAGTTTCATTAGCCTTTCTAATTTTATATAATATTTTTTACATTGAAACTTAAATACTTTTGCAGTTTTGGTATTATAAGGCGTGCTGGAATCCACCACTTAAACGTATAGACTAGGCGTGGTGATGAAGATTAAACCACTGCCAATCAAGAGCTCGTGGTTAGTTAACTATTTAATCGCCGATATGGATGCTGTTCATTTGCACGTAATTCGACATTGACGAACGGACCTGGACCGAGGGATTTTGCTGAACGGATATATTTTACCCAACACCAAGGAACAAGCAAAGGATCATACCCAACACTAAGGGACACCAAGGGGATCATACCAAACACTAAGGACACCATGGAGCAACCAAAGGATCATACCCAACACTAAAGGACACCATGGACAACCAATCAACCAAAGGATCATACCCAACACTAAAGGACACCATGGAGCAACCAAAGGATCATACCCAACACTAAGGGCACCATGGAGCAACCAAAGGATCATACCCAACACTAAGGGACACCAAGGAACAACAAAGGATCATACCCAACACGGGACACCAAGCAACCACATGGGACACCAAGGAACAACCAAAGGATCATACCAAACACTGAGGGACACCAAGGAACAACCAAAGGTTTCTTCAGTAAAGATCGCGCTCTACTTAATACAAGGGACCCCCGCTGGGGAGGGCTCTCGCTTGAAGCCTAAGCCACAAATCGAAACACCAGGAGGGTGCATATATCTGCTAGTAAATTTAAAGTTATTAATGCAAATGCAAGTGACAGGATTTTCGTTGCAGGGTTATAAATATATGCAGACGTTTATGTTGTCGGATAGTGAGACAAATGCGAAAAATTTACGACCAATCTAATGGATGTCAAACTGCATTAGCTGACAACCACCTGCCAAGCGATTTCCTTTCCCGGATAGATTTTAATATTGTCTCCAGTCATCGATTAACCTAACGCACCTCTGTGCCATGTGAATATCACTTGTGACTGATTTAATGACTCCAAACCAGCGCATATGTACCATTCCCTGTTTTATTTAAGAACGTTAGACGACGGGGGGGGGGGGTAGTTTAATCTTCATGAGGTTTTCATAGCACTTTCAATGTATTCATTTATTTAACTGCTATTGTTATATATACTAGCAAATATATGCACCCTCCGGGTGCAAGTATTTAAGTTTTAACGTAATAAAATATTACATTAAATTAGAAAGGCTAATGAAACTAAATAAGAATGCAGATGAAAAGATTTGAAACAGAGAGGGGCGTAATCGAAAAATAGAACAACTGAAACTACTCTTCCATCACTCCTGTCTTTCATTGTTATTTTTTCTAATTTAAGTATTTAGTTAAAAGAGGAAGTAAAGAATAAAATGACAGTTATTTTTTCTTGTTAATGGATTTCATTTAAAATTCATTGAAGAGATTTTTGCTTATATTCATTAAAATAAAACCAAACAGTTAGAAATCAATAACACTGAGCACATATTTATTAAATTCGATTTTTTAATATCAATATGCAAATTAGCCTACCCGTTCACACTACAAACCGCTATTTTGTTGTATATACAAATATAATTGCATGTTATTAGTATGTAGTTACGATTAACAGTATTAATAATGTAAAACAATTTTATCAATAATTGAGGTTAAAATTAAAATAAAATATGAGAATATGATGTCAATAACTAAGGGAATTGTTACTTGAGTAGTGATATAGTTTCGGTTACAGACAGAAAAACACACAATCTCCATTATAATAAGAAGATATATATATATATGTATATAATCCAAAAGTCCAGAGAAGAAATCTTCTTACGACACAAGATTTTTATTTTAAAAAAAACCTGTCGCAGTTTGAGAGCTCAATGTGTGCTCTTAATGTTCGAGTCACAGAGCAAATGTATAAGTAAAGAAATAACAAAAGACTTTGGAAATACTGAAATAGACTATAATGCTAAATCTCTAAGTCTTTTGTTATTTCTTTACTTATATATTTGCTCTGTGACTCTAACATTAAGAGCACACATTGAGCTCTCAAACTGCGACAGGTTTTTTAAATAAAACTCTTGTGTCGTAAGGAAAATGTTTTCTCTGGACTTCGCATCTGATGAATCAGGAGAGTTAGACACTTTGTCTAAGATCCCTGAAATAGACTATAATGCTAATCCTCTAAGTCTTTTGTTATTTCTTTACTTTATATATATATATATATATATATATATATATATATATATATATATGAGGTAAGGTAAAAGGAAAAGTGGACAAAAATAATGACTCAAACAAGTAGAAGTAGGAGAGAAATAGTTCGTACTTCTTTACGCGAAAAACTTAATCAGTCTAACTTTATTCCAAACAAAGTACGTACATTTGTATTTATAGAAGAGAAAGTGAGTTTGTGGTGAAATTGAGGGGAAGGGAAGTTAGAGAGGATTTGGTTGAACAGAGAATATCTATCATATAAAGTGGAGAGGGAAATCATCTCTAACTTCCCTTCCCTCAATTTCACCACAAACTCACTTACTCTTCTATAAATACAAATCTACGTACTTTGTTTTGAATAAAGTTAGACTGATGATGTTCATCGCGTAAAGAAGAACGAAATATTTCTCTCCTACTTCTACTTGTTTGAGTCATTATTTTTGTCCACTTTTCCTTTTACCTTACCTCATACTGTAGGATTTTACTCCAACCCTCCTATCTTCATATACATATAAACTTCAAAAACTGTTACAAAGATATACAATCATGACGTTGGCGGAGAAACATGCAGCGGACGTGCAAATGACGAAACGATCGCATAGCTTACACGCTTTTTGGAACAACAATGCTTCCGTTTTGAATTTAAATTATTTTCTGCTTCTCTCTCGATGAGTCCGGATTAAAAACAAGCTCAGACGATGATTTTTTTTATAAATCGAAATATTGTTCAAAATAAGCTATGAAAATGATATAAAATATTTTCATTTTAACAGTATTGTGTGTTTTCATACCCTTTTATCTCTCTCTCTCTCTCTCTCTCTATATATATATATATATATATATATATATATATATATATATATATATATATATATATATATATATATCTAACAATGGAAAGGAGTAACCTACTCGAGTTTCATCGATTGATTCTTCAGGGTTACTTTAGTTAGATTAATACATTTAGATAATACCGTTGGAATGGGATTTATCTTTAGTAGCGGAACGCTTATTTATATTTTCGAAGATCGAGAACGGTTTTTGTTTATTGGATTAAAAATTTGGATTAATTTATGGGAATTATTTTTTCAATTACTATTTAATGAAAGGTATATTATGGGTCGTATTAATAGTTAAAAAGCGAAAGGTTAAAATTATTTATTAACTGGTTTAATTTGGTTTGAGAGTATTATACCATCTAAGATTAATCGAAAACTCGATTAATCTAACTAAAGTAACCCTGAAGAATCAATCGATGAAACTCGAGTAGGTTACTCCTTTCCATTGTTAAAATAAATTGTTGCTCTACATTGTATTGAGCACTTTGTATTTGTTTTTTCTCAATCTTAACGTCTGGATACTGTGCGCTTCCAACGATCGTACTCATACCCACTGGTAAGTTACTACTTATACATTTACAAATATATATATATATATATATATATATATATATATATATATATATATATATATATATGAACCCTCCGCACGAACAGGATGCGACACAAGCTCAATTTATTAGGCGGAGTTTAACAGGTTTGAATCCAGAGTTTTCCTTCTTCTAGACTGGTTACCTAGCTATGGTTGAAGAGTCCAGTCTACCCTGCTCTTTAGACATAGCTGGAGGGAAAATTGGATTCATACCTTTCCCAAGGTTATTAGCGCCATGTGAAATGCAAACTGCTTTGTCCGGGATTTGAAATCAGGTCGACGAGTCCATTTCCTATGACTCTAACCATTAGACCACGCGCCTCCATAGCTGCTATTGTTATAGACTGGTTTCTTGCTTATTGCTAGAGTAACAAATAGTATCGCTCCTATTCCTAATATATTAATTGCCATACATGCGTATTGGAGATTCTAGCTGTCTCCACATATTTTCTTCATTTCGGAAATTGTCGACATGGTAATGTTTCTTTTTTCTCAATGCTTATAATTTTCGTAAGATCCATATTTGTATTTATTTGCGCCTATGCGGATAGGTATGCTCAATTCACGGAGTTTTCGTAAGTGCGTAAATTAAAAAAAAACATATTCTAAAACGTCAATAAATAAATGAAAAATTATCTTTTTACTGTGTTTTTTTTTACGTTTAATATACAGAACAATTCCAGGTTTATGTGTTACAAAATATTTAAAAAATTCAGTTACATATAACGTACGTTTTTGCATTTTAAATACATTTACGATAAATTCTTAATGTTTGTTGATATTGTTATAGCATCTTGGCACAAAAAATTGAGCAACGTAATTTTCTATGGAGAATCATACATGTTATAATTTTTAGTCTGAAATAAAAAACAAATTAATAATGGTAGCATTTCATCGATACCTTAGTATTTAACTCTTAATATTATTGAAAGAAAAGTGCTGGGAAAATCAAAATTAGAATGTTAAAAATTATTTACTATGAAATTCTTTAGAAATATTATAAAAAGCGAGACATTTTTTCTTTGTGACATTTTTGGTCTCAGTCGGTAGAGCGTTCGGCTAGAAACCACAAGGTTCCTAGTTCGATACCCGTCCTCGCCA
>CM042153.1:4364468-4366968 GCA_023376005.1 Doryteuthis pealeii | reverse complement strand
CGGATGTCGATAGCCGTGAAGCCTGAGGATCGGGCCACCAGTTCAAGTACAGAGAGAAATTGCTACTGAGAGTCCAGACGATGACGCGTAGCTACTTTCGAGTTTCGCATAAAGCTGCTCTGCAGGGCCTTAGAAATCTGACTCCAGGAGTCCGACGAGATTTTTACCTAGAAGGGATGGCGTTATGCGAAACTCTGCTAATAGTAGGTTGGCGTCTGACTGGACAGTAGATTTATCTTTATATAATATGATAGTGAGATCTAGTGGTAGGCGTATACTAGAGTACGATAGGATCAGATATAGGGATATATAGTCCGAACCCTGCCGCAATGAAGGCAGAATGTGACCACAAGGTCAACTTTTTAGAGGTTTAACGATCGGAGTTTTCGCCTGTCGTCCTAAGATTGGGCTCTAGTTGGCTCCCAGGAATGTCTTGAACATCCTTGACGGCCGAATGAGTCGCTTTTCTTATGACTCTAACCATTACAGCCTACACAGCCGTCGTACTGTAGAATATGTGAAATCTATACTGTCATTGTTGGAGGGCGACGTTTTCTAATGGTTTAAATCGTAGGAAAGTAGAGTACGACGGCGCGAGTCGAATTCCTGGAGCGGAACTGTTGTCCGTTTGCAACGGCTAAGCGCTGAAAATACTCTTCTGGAAAGGGGGTATGAATTCTCCAATTCCCGCTCTCGCCAGCTATGGGGTAGAATCAGCAGCGGGCAAAGACGTGGACTCTTTAACGAATGCTACGTTAACCGAGTCTTAGAAGAGAAAAAGCTCTGAATTCACACAAAGATAAACAGCGCAACGTTAAGAAAATTGAAGCTTGGTGCCGCATCTCTGACTCGTGGCGGCAGGGGTTGGTTTAGATATATACTACTTTATTGGTCATCTAGATAAATGTATACGTATATTTATATATAGCTAGTGACAGTTGTAATATGTGTGCATATGTGTGGTTGTTAGTGTGTCTCTAGGTGATGCAGATCAGAAACGGCGGAACAGCCCTCCCAATATGGCCCTCTAACTGTTGTCGTAAACTCGAAGCGGAGGGGGAGGTGGCCGTCGACCCCGGTTAGAAATCTAAACACTTTGAAAGCAATTCAGATAGTAGGCTTCGTATAGCTTGCGCGAAGCGCCCGGTTGATTTACCACTTAGCAACCGCTGTAGGGCATGTCATCATGTGGCTAATTGGAATAATCCAAGTGTGGGGAAACTAGCGCTTCTCTTAAGACCTCTCTTTACCCCTATGACTCAGCAGGCAAAGCATACATTGGACTATCAGGAGCCTTGCGTCCCGTCTGACTGTCCGCCCAGGCGCCGAGCCAACCGAAGCAGGTCTGATTTGGGGAGGGGCGGGGGCGAGTAATGAGATTGTGTTGAAATTCTTCCTAAGAAATAAGTCGCTGCAGGTTAATTGGTTTGTTTGATGGTTGTTTTGAGGACCTTACTTGATCTTGAGCGCAGGTTAATGCAAGAATCAGTTAGGAGTTTAAATCACACACGGACACACACAATACAGCACAGTGCGCGCGTACAGGAGCTGACGCCGACACAGACACAGCAGCGTACAGCGTAGGTGTAGCGCGGGCGCTGACGATCAGTAGAACATATTACTTATTATACATATATATACATATACTATACTGTCGTGTATAAGTGCGGTATCCGACTTGGATGATGTGTGTGCGTGGTGGTTGTTTGTGTAAGATTTAAAATGTTTAGTTGGATTTATCAGACATTTACTCGGCAGCACACACACAGCACAACAATCACACCCACACACAGGGGAGCAGGGGCCAGGCCACACACATAGGGTAGATACTGCGCAGACTCATACAGAACAAATATCATAGTAGTATAATGCGCGGTATAGCTATAGACGAGGTGATAGTAAGATCACACAGCACAGCCACATCAGCAAAGTCAGCACACACACACGGGGTAGCGCATACACAGCAGACCTTTATGCAGGCAGACTTTTATGATATACCGCGTGGATATATATGTAGTATAGAGTATTAGCGTTAGTAGTAGTACGTATGAAGTATGTATATTGTGTTGGGAAGAAGGTATGATGCGTTAAGTTGAAGTCGATACCTAATGTTGAAATTCAAATGCATTGGATAATGTAACTGAGATTAGAGGCGCGGACGTACCTTTAGAATGTAAGGATTAAGTCAAAATCGGAAAAGTCAATATGCTGTATATATACTGTGTAATATATATGAATATATATGTATATACATACTTGTAGTGGATGTCGGTGTGCGTGTGTGTGTAGGTTTAGGAGTTACTCTAGATTTATCAAGGACAATTTTAACACACATACACACCACAGTCTCCAAACTCATAGCCGCACAGACACATAGGGTGTAGACAGACTCATGACAAACATATAGTGTGTAAATATATTCACGTATAGTATCTTATGTGGTAGTGCTGTGTTTAGTGTTAAGATTATATTTCATATTTATTGCAAGATATTTGACCCG
>CM042153.1:4322040-4364368 GCA_023376005.1 Doryteuthis pealeii | reverse complement strand
TTTTGTTGTCGTTTTCCTTTCTCTCCTTGTTCTTTCTTCTCTTGTTTCTTTCTTTTTTTTCGTTTTTCTTTTCTCTTTTTCTCTCTCATGTTTCTTTTCTTTCCTTTCTCTTTTTCTTGTTTGTTGTTTTTCTCTTCTGTTTGTTTCTCTTTTTCTCTTGTCTTTTCTTTTCTTTTGTTGTTCGTTTCTTCCTTTTTTTTTTTCTTTCTTTCTCTTGTTTTTCTGTCTGTTCTTCTTTCTTTTCTTGTTAATTCTTTCTCTTGTTGTTTTTTTTCTGTCTTTTTTTAATTTGTTTCTTTCTTTCTTCTCTGTTTCTTTCTTTTGTTGTTTTCTTGTTAACCTCTGTTTAGCCTTCTTTTTTATGATTCTATGTTATTTTATTTAATCTCTTTCTTTTTTCTCATATTTTCTCCTCCTATGTTTCGTGTATGCACTCTTCTTTATTTCTTTATTTTTTTTTATTTATCGGTCATTCCGTATTTACTAGTAGAGTTCTCCAGAAGGGAAGTAATTCTTAAGATGGGAGGTAGATTCTCAATTATTTATTACAATTTCGTTTTCATCACTCTTTTACTATTAAATATAATTCCTCCATTTTCACCTTTCTTTATTTTTTCCTTTTTTCGTTTTTAATCAATTACTTTCTCTCTTTCTTCTTTTTATTACTTTTACTATTAAAGATAATTTTTTCTTTTTTCTCCCTGCTTCTTTTTCCTTCTTTTCTTCGTTTTTAAACATATTCTCTTACTTCTTCTTTTCTTTATTTTTTTTCACTTTTACTGTTAAAGCAGAATTTCTCCTTGTTATTCTCCTTCATTTTTCTTTTTTTTTTTTTTCCTCGTTTTAACGTATTTCTTTGCTTTCTCCTTATTTATTTCTTTAATCACCACTAATAATGATATCAATTTCCTCCCTTTTCATATTTCTTTCTTTTTCCTCTTTTTCTTCGTTTTTTAACATATTTCTTTCGTTCTTTCCTTTTATTTTATTTTCATGACTTTTACTATTAAATTACAAGGTGTGTCAAAAAAAGTTCGAGCTTTTTGGTACTTTTTTTGACAAACCTGATTTCGAAAAAATTTAACGTTCCATTCTTTTCTCTTTCTATTTTTCTTGGTAAATACGCTTTTTAAACTTGGTCCATTTTTAACACAGCCTGTTCTTGAAAAAAAAAATGAATGGAACGGTATTTTTTTTTAGAGTGTGCATTTTGAGTGTGGCAAAAAAGTACAAAAAATCTCGATATTTTTACACACCCATGTAAATTTATCCTTTTTTTCATTTATAAACATATTTCTTTCTTCCCTCTTTCTTTATTTTTCTTTATCTTCTTCCACTACTTTTACTTAATATACATTTCCCTATTTTTCACCTTCTTTCTCTTTTTCTTCTTTTTCTTTCGATTTAACTTATTTTTTCTTTCTTCGTTTATTTTCTTATTATATTATTTTCTTTTATCACTTTACTATTAAGAATAAATTCTCCTTTTCATCTTCCTGACTTTTCCTTCTTTTTTCTTACTTTAAAATATTTGAATCTTTCTCTCATTTCTCCTTCTGTTTTCTTTCCTCATTTACTATTAATATACTTCTTTATCTTTTCACTTTCTTTCTTTTTCCTTTTGTGTCCGACAAGGTTTCGGTTTCGATACCGGCCCCAGCCAACTCAGCGTATGATTAGCACGGGGATCTATGTAGTAAAAGTTGAGGAGGCGAGTGGTAGGGTGGCACCACGGCCTCGGAGCCAAAACAATTTGCCGTTGGTCTAGCTCAGGGAAAAGGGAATAGACTCCCTCGCTCTCAGCTGATACCGACATTAGGCAACCCTGGGACGACTTTACCTTACTTATAACATATATATTTTCTCTTTCACTCCTTTTTTTAACTTCCTTCATCACTTTACTACATTAATACCTTCATTTTATCTCTTTCATTCTTTTTCCTTCATTTTCTCTCGTTTTAAACTTATTTCCTCTTCCTACGTTTCTTTTTTGAAATATCCCTTTTTACCGTTTTGAAACACATTTCAACAATTAAGTCTCTCTCCTCTCTCTTCCTCTCTCTCTCTCTATTATATATATATATATATATAATATAATATATAATATATATTATAATATATAATCATTTTCCCACAGGACACACTTTTCCATCTCTCTTCCCCGCTTCTCATCTCTCGCTATCTTTCCTTATATTATCTTATTCAGTAGTAGTATTTTTCTTCTTCTCTTCTTCTTCTTCTTCTTCTTTCTTCTTCTTCTTCTTCTCTTCTCTGTCTGTCCTGTCTCTCTGTCTCTGTCTCTGTCTTCTTCTCTCTGTTCTCTGTCTCTGTCTCTGTCTCTCTCTCTCTCTCCATCTTCTCTCTCTCTCTCTCTGTCTTTTTATATCTATTAATTCTTCACTATTTACTATGAAGATAATTATCCCTTTTTGCACCTTTCTTTATCTTTCATTCTTCATTTTATTCCTTTTATTTTATATATTCTAATCTATAAATATATATTTGTTTTAAGAATACAATTAAGAGAACTAAGAAAAAAATTAAAGGGTCTGAGAGTGTCCATTTGAGACGATCGTGTTGGGGTTTCGGAAAGGTTCCCTAGAGCTCGGAAAAAATTTGCAAGAAACACATCCCAAGAAAACCTGGCATTCTACAGATTGGACACACTCTGAGAACAAGTCGGAAATAGCAAGAAGAGTTCTCTAATAACGGGATGAATCGTCACAATTCTCCCAAGAAAAATCAGAACATACACCATGAAACTTAATGTGTTGCCATTGCAGGATATTTTTCTCCAGAGGGAATTCCGGCGTCAAATTATTCTCTTTAAATATTCACATTGAGTTCCCATGAGTTAGCCTGAAACATTTATCTTATCTAAATACGCTTCAATATGATACAGATTTTCAACCAGTTAAGTTTTTTTCAAGGGGAATTTGAATAAAAAAATGATACGGAATATTTCGGATTGTGTTTTTTTACTCCAACACCCCAAATTTTCAATGCGTTATCTGTTTTCAAAAAATCCTAATAGAATCTTCCTGTTTAAATAATCAATCTGAACGTGGTTGAATCACGCAACTGTCCTCAATGAATTGTTTTATCTTCTTTTGGAATTCTATGAGCAAAAAGGCAGTAATTAATATATATTATATATATAATATATCATATATATACTATATATATGTATATTATATAGTATATAATTACAATATATACTATATCATATAGTATATATATATATAATATAATATACATGTTATATTTACATATATATTAATATACAATGTATATTTATTATATATATAATTACAATGCTATATTTATATATAACTATATTATGTATAAATATAAACAATGTATGTTTATAATAATATATATTTATATATAATATATGTCTATTTATTATATATATATATACATAATATGTTATATTGATATATAATATATCATGAATATATATAAATATTATATAATATAATATATATGATTTAATTGTTATCATATAATTATATGATATATATTAATTAATATATATAATTATTATATTATATATAATATAAATAATATATATAATATAATAATATATATTATATATGTTTAACAAAAGTTTGAAATTCATATATATATATCAGATTAATAATATATTATATATATAGGGTGTGCGGGATAATTTGAGATATATATGTTGGCATTTTTTCTGTGCGGTTGGAGGATTGACGCACACTACGTATCAGTTAAAAGCTTCTAAGACCCTTCTTCATTTTCATATTTACGTGAGACACATAGAATCGTGTGACTGCAACCCACCTGACATGGAAGAGAATACTTGTATCAGGATGATCTACACCGGCTATCAAAATAAAGACGATTATAGGTTGTTGTCCAATGATCCATGGAAAACTGTAAAAAAAAACAATCAGGTTACGAACTGGAGAATTGCAATGGAGACTACGAGTCAGCGGTGGAAGAAAGCAACATAACGAGACGATCTGATTCGCCCATTTGTATACAGAATTACTTGACAAATGTGCAGAAAGGTTATCAGCTTCAATTCAGATGCCTACGTGAGTTGCTAAACTTGTAGTCAAGCCCTGGAATAAACAAACGTAGCCAATGGTAGATGATATGTATGGCACATGATTCGGCCCTCTGCCACACTCTGGGGAAAAGTCAAAACAATTCGGTTGTCGGCGAATTTCTCGACTACACCAGTTCCAATATTTAGGCCTCTAACACTCCTCAGATCTTAACACATGGATTATATGTTATTGTGCCACTATTTGAGAAAGACACACATCGCTTGTGCCAGTACTACAAGAGCCCAGTATCGACAGAAATTAAGGTAGTTTTTTGAGACCCTTCCCTGGGAAACTGTAAGTCAGCTGCTCCAGGTTCCGGAAACAGGATTGAGGCTATGATCGACGCTAATGGACTGTCATTTTGAGTGAAATTTGTTGACAGTAGTATACTTTTAGTGCCTGTTGGGAATTTCCTTACAATCCATTAAGTTCTTTGTAGTTTAACCAGCAATTTTTTCTTTTTCCTTATGAAAAAACTGTCAAATTTATTTCGCGTTTTTCGGTAAATTAGAGCGTCGTTATCTTCACGTAGTTGGCTCATGTATTTTGCAGCGCCGGCCTGTCTCCCGCTTTTCCTTTTATCTGTTACTTGATGAAGTTCAACGATTTTGCTGAGTCCGGATCTTTTTGCTTTCAATTCATTCCTTGTTTGCACGGTTGAGGTATTTTTTTTCACATTTTTACCTTTTTTTTTGGGGCGGGGTTCGCTATATAGATTTTGTCGGGCTTTCCGGTTATTTGTGTGGTTGTGTGTTTTGTTATTGTTTGTTAGGTGATTTTCTAATTATGGTGGTTGTGCTGTGTTATGTGTCTTCCTAACCACTCCCAAGACCAATTACGATTTTTTCCTGTGCGGGCAGGCCCTGAAGACTTCCGATTTGGTGTTCAGGAATTTTTTCTGATGTTATTCCTTGGAGAATTCGCCAATTTTTCTTTGTTACACCAGAACACACTTTCTTTATCCGTTTGGCCGGTAAAACCTTCCATTCTATGTTTTTTTTGGGCGGCCCCTTGTTTTGTATCCCATTACTGTTCTTGAGTGCTGTTACGTTCCTTTTGTTTTCGTGTCTAAACGATGCGTTGTGCGCGTAGATCTTTGTTTTAAAGCTACATTGCACCATTCCCACTAGCTTTCGCTGGTTGGCTGGGCGGTTTGTCTTGGTTGTTTAATTGTTGCTGGGAGATTACTGATTTTACGCATGCATCTTTTGTTGTAGTGGGCATCTTCCTTATATTCTGCACGTGCAGGCTGGTATTCTGGGTTTAAGACTGGCTGTCCTTTTAATCGGCGGTCCGCACGAGTAGCTTTAGTTTTTACTGTGCATTTTTGTTGAAGATATTGTGGTATCTGTGTTTGGGTGGGAAGTGTTCCTTTATTTTAATTCTAGGAATTTTTTTTACTATATCTGTTTTAACACTAGGTGATATTTGGCGTGATGACACCAGATATTTTCCTTTTTCTGGTTTTTTTGTGTTACTTGGTGTGGTCACCGTGTTAGCTCTGTATTTCTATTTGCTTCTTTAAAAACCAGCTCTCTTGTACACTCTTGTTGTTAGTAGGTAAGCTGCTTTGGTAAATTATCTCTTGTTTGGTAATAGGCTAGAAATTCTACGCTAATACTGGGGACTATATTTGAAGACTATTCGTATTTACCAACCCTCGCTCGGCAGAGATTTGTGACATAAGGTCAAATTCCTTAAGCGGAGTTCAAACAGGTTTTGAATTTAGAATTTCCTTCTCCTAGACTGGTTACCTAAGCCATGTTATAAGAGCCAGTCTGCCTTGCTATACCCATAGCTGGAGGAGAGTTAGATTCATACCTTTCCCAAGGGTATTAGCGCTAGGTGAAATGCAATTTACCACGTCCAGGATTTGAACTCGGGACGACGAGTCCATTTCCCATGACTTTAACCATTACACCACAAGATTCCTAATATATATTATATATATATATTATATATAATAATACATATATAATATAGTTGTACGGGTCAGCCTACCAATATCTCCCAAAACCATCCGAGTAAAAACGGACAAGACACCGGACACTGCTGGAGAAGCAAGGACGAAACTTCATAAGCGCCGTCCTTCTGTGGAAGCCAACAACATGGAACAACGCCAGTGTGGGGCCGACCAGCAAAGATGTACATGACAGCCTCTGTGCGGATACCCAGGACTGCTGCATAGAGGACCTCTCCGAGAATAATGAGCGATAGGGACGGATGGAGAAGAGATTGTCATGGATATCCGCGCTGACAGCGTGACATGATGATGATACATATGACGATACTTAAGACACAGTAATAGGTGCAGATGTGGATGGCCAGGGAACAATTACCAATATAAATATAAAGGTATTCAGTGATATGACAGATTTTAAAACAAGATATTGTTAATAATTACATATACAAACAGAAGTACACAATTAGAAAACAGTGGAGCGCGTGGTGTTAATGTTAAGTCATGGGATTGGGACTTGTTGTTGCCCGAGTTCAAATCTGGACGTGGATAATGCATTTCCACCTACCGCTAATACCATTGGGAAAGGTATTTTACCAACCCCCACACGAGCAGGACGTGAGACAAGGTACAATCTCTTTAAGCGGAGTTCAACAGGTTTGAATTCAGTTTCCCTTTCTGCTGGACCGCGCTTGCCTAACCAATGTTAAAGGGAAGGCCCAGTCTGCCCTACTATTTACCTATAGCTGGAAGGAGAGAAGGAGTTCATTACCTTTCCCAATTCGGTATTAGCAGGTAGGTTGAAATGCAATTCCCACGATCCGGATTTGAACTCGGCGTCCAACAAGTCTATAGTCTCCCACTCTATGAACCTTTACCATCACCTCGCGCTTCCATTGTCCTTATCGTATTTGTTCGTGTCTCTCGTTGTTTTTTCCCCCCCATTTCTTATTGTTATTTATAACATATCTTGTTTTTTAAAATCATGTCATATCACTGAATACCCTTTATATAAATTGGTAATGTTCCCTGGCCAAATCCAATCTGCACCTATTACTGTGTACTTAGTATTGCATATGTCATCATCCATCATGTCACCTGCAGGCGGATACCATGACAATTCTCTCTTCCATCCGTCCCTATCGCTCATTATTTCTCGAGAGGTCACTTCATGCAGCACCTGACTCCGCGACAGAGCTGATCAATGTACATCTTTGCTGGTCGGCCCACACGGCGTGTCCATGTGTTGGCTTTCCACAGAAGGAGTCGCTTATGAGTTCGTTCCTGCTTCTCCAGCAAGTGTCCCGCGTGTTTCTTGTCCGTTTACTCGGATGGTTGGAGATATGTGGTTAGGTGGACGTACAACTATAATATCATAGATATAGTATATATACTTTATATATATATATATATATATAAGGACATCTTGTGGTTAATTGGCTTTAAAAGTCGATGGGAAATGGAC
Organism: Doryteuthis pealeii; assembly: GCA_023376005.1. Classification (NCBI taxonomy): domain Eukaryota; kingdom Metazoa; phylum Mollusca; class Cephalopoda; order Myopsida; family Loliginidae; genus Doryteuthis; species Doryteuthis pealeii. Next base: position 4,356,861 of record CM042153.1, on the reverse strand, counting down.
TCGTCGTCCGAGTTCAATCCTGGACGTGGTAACTTGCATTTCACCTTAGCGCTTAATACCCTTGGGACAAGGTATGAACCTACTCTCGCCTTCAGGCTATGGGTAAATGCAGGGGCAGGACTGGGCTCTTAACATGGCTAGGTAACCAGTCTAGGAGAAGGACAATTCTAAATTCCAAAAACCTGTTTGAAACTACCGCAGAATGACCTATGTCACATTCCTTGCTCGAGCGGAGGGTTGGTAAATAGATATAGTCTATCAATATAGTCCCAGTATTAGCGGTAGAATTTCTAGCCTATACAAACAAAGAGATATTTAACAAAGCAGCTACCTACTACAACAAGTGTTAAAGAAAGCGGTTTTAATGACCAAATAGAATACAGAGCTAACACAGTGACCACACCAACTACACCAAAAACCAGAAAAAGGGAAAAAAATCTGGTTCACACCCACATATTCCCTTAGTGTTAGAACAGTAAAAAATTCCTAGAATTAATAAAGAAACACTTCTCACCCAAACAAAGATACCACAAGATCTTCAACAAAAACACAGTAAAAACTAGCTACTCATGCGGACCGCCTATAAATGACAGCCATCTTAAACCCAGAGATACCCACCTGCACGTGCAGAATTTAAGGAAGATTGCCACTACAACAAAGATGCAGCGTAAAATCAGTAATCTACCCAGCAACAATTAAACCAACCAAGACAAACCGCCCAGCAACCAGCGAAAGGCTATGTGGGAATGGTGCAATGTAGCTTTTTAAAACAAAGATACTACGCGCACAACGCATCGTTTAGACACGAAAAAAAACAAAAGGAACGTAACAGCACTATCAAACAAGTAATGGGAATACAAAAACAGGGCAAAACATAGAAGGAAGGTTTTTAAGACCGGCCCATAAACGATAAAAAGTTGTTCTGTGTACAACAGAAAAATTGCGAATTCTCCAAGGAATAACATCAAAAAAAAATTCCTGAACACCAAATCGGAAGTCTTCAGGGCCTGCCCGCACAGGAAAAAATCGTAATATGGTCTTGGGAGTGGTTAGGAAGGACACATTCACAGACAACCACCATAATTAGAAAAATCACCTAACAAAAACAATAACAAAACACACAACCACACAAATAATCGATATAACCGACAACAATCTATTAGCGAACCCCCCCCCCCCCAAAAAAACAGTAAAAATGAAAAAAAAAAAACCTCAAACGTGCAAAACAGGAATGAATGAAAGGAAAAAGTCCGGAATCAGCAAGAATCTTGACTTCATCAAGATAAGCAGATAAAAGAAAAGCGGGAGGACAGGCGCGCGTGCAAAAATACATGAGCCCAACAACGTGAAGATACACGCTCTAATTTACCGAAAAACGCGAAATAAATTTGACAGTCTTCATAAGGAAAAAGAAAAAAATTGCCTGTTAACTACAAAACTTAATGGATTGTAAGGAAATTCAACAGGCACTAAAAGTTATACTTACTGTCAACGAAATTTCACTCAAAATGGACAGTATTAGCGTCGATCATAGCCTCAATCCTGTCCGGAACCTGGAGCTCAGCTGAGGTTACAGTTTCCAGGGAAGGGTTCTCAAAAACTACCTTAATTCTGTCGATTAACTGGGCTCTGTAGTACTGGCACAGCGATGTGTGTCTTTCTCAATAGTGGCACATACATAATAATCCATGTTGTTAAGATCTGAGGGAGTTCGGAGGCCAAATATTGAACTGTGTAGTCGAAAAATGCGCCGACAACCATTTTGACTTTTCCCCAGAGGTGTGGCAGAGGGCCGAATCCTGCTGCCGCATACATATCATCTACATTGCTACGTTTGTTATTCCAGGGCTTGACTACAATGTTTAAGCAACTCCACGTAGCATCTGAATTGAAGCTTATAAACCTTCTGCACATTTTCAAAAGTAATTCTGTTAACAAATGCAATCAGATCGTCTGTTTATGTTGCTTTCTTCTAACCGCTGACTCGTAGTCTCCATTGCAATTCTCCAGTTCGTACCTGATTGTTTTTACAGGTTTTCATGGATCATTGGACAACAACTATAATCTCTTTATTCTGATAGCCGGTGTTAGATCATCCTGATACAAGTTATTCTCTTCCATGATTTCAGGTGGGTTGCAGTCACCACATTTCTATTGTGTCATCACGTATATGAATGAAGAAGGTCACAAAGCTTTTTAAATGATACGTAGTTGCTGTCAATACCTCCAACCCACAGAGAAAAATAGCCCAAATATAGATATCTCAAATTTATCCCGCACCCCCTATTAATATATATATATATATATTCAATCTGAATATATAAATGAATTCAAAACTTTTGTTAAACTATATATATATATATATATATATATATATATATATATATATATATATATATTATATGATTATATTATTTATATATATATATATTTATAGATAACAATTACGTATATATTTATTATATATATATATATATATATTACATAGATTATATTATCATACATAATCATATTATGTATATATATTATATAATAAATATACATATATTATATATAAAATATATATTATATAAACATACTTGTATATTATATACAAATATATAATATAAATATACATTGATATATATATATATTTTAAATTACATTGTATATAATAATGTAAATATACTTGTATTTATATATATATATATATATATTATATATATATATATTATTGTATATTATATATACTTATATATAATATATATATATATATATATATATATTATATATATATATATATATAATACTGCCTTTTGCTCATAGAATTCAAAAGAAATAAAACAATTCATTGAGGACAGTTGCGTGATTCACCACGTTCAAGATTGATATTAAACAGAACGATTCTATTCAGGATTTTGAAAACAGATAACGCATTGAAAATTTGGGTGTTGGAAGTAAAAAACACAATCCGAAAATTCCGTATCATCTTTTTTTTTATTTTCAAATTCCTTGACAAAAAACTTAACTGTTGAAAAATCTGTACATATTGAAGCGTATTAGATAAGAAAAATGTTCAGGCTAACTCATGGGAACTCATGTGAATATTTAAAGAGGATGTAATTTTGGACCCGGAATTCTCTGGAAAAAAAATATCCATGCAATGGCAAACACATTAATTCCAGGTGTATGTTCTGATTTCTTGAGATTGTGACGATTCTCATCCGTATTAGAGAACTCTTCTTGCTATTTCGACGTTTCTCAGGAGTGTTGTTCATCTGTAGAATGCCAGGTTTTCTTGGGTATGTGTTTCTTGCAATTTTTTCCGAGGTCTAGGGAACCTTTCCGAAAACACCAACATCGATCGTCTCAAATGGAACTCTCAGACCCCTTTTAGTTTTTCTTAGTTTCTCTTAATGTATTCTTAAACACAAATATATATTATAGATTAGAAATATATAAATAAAAGAAAAATGAAGAATGAAAGATAAAGAAAAGGTGAAAAAACGGGATAATTATCTTCAATAGTAAAAGTGAGAATTAAATAGATATAAAATGACAGAGAGAGAGAGAAGAGAGAGAGAGAGAGAGAGAGGAGAGACAGAGGACAGAACAGAGACCAGAGAGAACAGAGACAGAGACAGAGAGACAAGACAGACAGAAGAAGGAAGAGAAGAAGAAGAAGAAGAAGAGGAAGAGAAGAGATAAGAAGGAAAGAAATACTACTATAATTAACTGATAAAATAAGAAGATAGGAAAGATGAGAAAGCGGGAAGAGAGAGGAAGGAGTGTGTCCTTGTGGGTTATATAATTTATAATATAATATAATATATATATATATTTTATATATATATATATATATATAGAGAGAGAGAGGGAAAGAGAGAGAGACTTATTGTTGGAATGTTTCAACGGAAAAAAGGGATATTTCAAAGAAACGTAGGGAAGAGGAAAAATAAGTTTTAAAAAACGAAGAGAAAATGAAGGAGAAAAGAATGAAAGGGAGATAAATGAGGTATTATATTTAGTAAAAGTGATGAAGGGAAGTTAAAAAAAGGATGGAAAGAGAAAAATATATATGTTATAAGTTAAGGTAAAGTCGTCAGGGTTGCCTAATGTCGGTATCAGCTAGAGAGCGAGGGGAGTCTATTCCTTTCCCTAGCGCTAGACCAAGGAAATTGTTTTTGCTCCGAGGCGTGGTGCCCCACACCTACCACTAGCTCCTCACTTACTACATAGATCCCCGTGCTAATCATACGCTGAGTTGGCTGGGCCGGTATCGAAACGAAAACCTTTGCGGACACAAAGGAAAAAGAAAGAAAGTTGAAAAATAAAGAAGTACTATTTCAATAGTAAAAAATGAGGAAAGAAAAAAAACAGAAGGAAGAAAATGAGAGAAGAATTAAAATATGTTGTAAAAACGAAGAAAAAAAGAGGAACAAAGTAGAAGATGAAAAGGAGAAATTATTCTTAATAGTAAAAAGTGATACAAGAAAATAATATATTAAGAAAACTAAAAACGAAGAAAGAAAAAAAGTAAGTTAAAATTCAGAAAGAAAAAGAAGAAAGAGAAAAGAAAGGTGAAACTAGGGATTTATATTAAGTAAAAGTGTTGGAAGAAATAAAGAAATAAAGAAAAGGGGGAAGAAAGAAATATTTATAAATTGAAAACAAAAGGACCTAATTATACATGGTGTTGTCAAAAATATCGAGATTTTTTGTACTTTTTGAACACCTCAAAATGCACACCGTAAAAAAAACATTACCGTTCCATTCATCTTTTTTTCAAGCGAATACAAGTGTTGTTAAACAATGGACAAGTCTTAAAAGCTGACTTTTACCAGAAAATAGAAAAGAAGAAAGAATTGGAACTTAATTTTTGTGATCGGTTGTTCAAAACAAAAGTACAAAAAGTCTCGATACTTTTTTTACACACCTTGTATTTAATAGTAAAAGTCATGAAATAAATAAAGAGAAGAAGAAGAAATATGTTAAAAACGAAGAAAAAGACAGGAAAAGAAAGAAATATGAAAAGGAGGAATTATATCTATTATTATGTGCGTGATTAAGAAATAAATAAGAAGAAAGAAAGAAATACGTTAAAAACGAAAAAAAAAAAAGAAAAATGACAGGAGAATTAAACAGGAGGAAATTCTCTTTAACAGTAAAGTGAATAAAAAAATAAAGAAACGAAGAGAAGTAAGAAATATTAAACGAAGAAAAGAAGCGAAAAGAAGCAAGGGAGAAAAAGAAAAAATTATCTTTAATAAGTAATAGTAATAAAAAGAAGAAACCGAGAGAAAGAATTGATTAAAAACGAAACAAAGGAAAATAAGAAAGGTGAAAATGGAGAATATATTTAATAGTAAAAAGTGATGAAAGAACTTGTATAAATAAGTTGAGAATTACCTCCCGTATTCTCTCGCTCTCTCTCTTTGGAGAACTCTTCTAGATAAATACGGATGACCCGATAATAAAAAAAAATAAAAAATAAAGAAGAGTGATTAACCGAAACATAAAGGCAGGAGAAAAAGATATAAGAAAAAAAGGGAAAGAGATTAAATCGAAAATAACATAGCAGAATTTCAGAAAAGAAAGGCTAACAGATGGGTACGAAGAAAACAACAAAAGAAAAGAAACAAGGGAAAGAAAGAAACCAAAATTAAAACAAGACAGAAAAATACACCACCAAGAGAAAGAATTAAACAAGAGAAAGAGAACAGAAGAAAGAAAACAGACAGAAAAAAAAACAAAAGAGAAAGAAAAAACAAAAAAAAAAGGAAGAACACGAAACAACAAAAGAAAGAAAAGGACAAGAGGGAAAGAAAGAAACAAACGAAGAGAAAAAAACAAACAAACAAGAAAAAGAGAAAAAAGGAAGAAAGGAAACACTACTGACGAATGAAAGAAACAAGAGAAAGAGAAGAAACGAGAAAAGAACGAACAATGAAGAAATGAAAGAAACAAGAGAAAGAAAGAAACGAACAAACAAAAAAGAAAAAAGAAAAAACAAACAAGAGAAAGCGAAAAGCAAGAGAAAGAAACAAACAAACAGAAGAGATAAAACAAACAAACAAGAAAAAGTTAAAAAGGAAAGAAAGAAACATGGAGACATGAAAGAACACAAGAAGAAAAAAACAAGAAAAAAGAAAGAAAGAAAGAAACAGAGGAAGAAAAAAAACAAACAAGAGAAAGAAATAAAACAAGGATTAAAGAAGAAAGGAAACAGCAGAAAAAAAACAAGAATAGAAAGGAAAGAACAAAGAGGAAGAAAGAAACAAACAAGAGAAGAAAAGTCAAGAGAAGAAGAACAAGCAGAGAGAGAATGAAACAAAACAAGAGAAAGAAAGAAGAAAAGAACTATGAGAATTGAAAGAAAGAAAACAAGAGAAAGAAAAAAACAAGAAAAAGGAAAAGAAAGAAACAGAGGAAGAGAAAGAAACTGAAAGCAGCACAAGAACAGAACAAGAAAAGGAAAGAAGAAACAAGATGAAAGTAAAGAAAACAAACAAAAGATGAGAGAAAGAGAACAATAAATAAAAGAAAGAAAGAACCAACAGAGAAAGAAAAAACAGAGAAAGAAGAAAGAAAAGACAGAAAAAACACAAGAATAATTAAGAAAAGAAACAAGAGGAAAGAAAGAAACAAACAAATAAAAGAAACAAAACATACAAGAGAAAAGAAAAGAAGAGAAAGAAAACAAAACAAACAGAAGAGAGAAACAAACAAACAGAGAAAAAAGAAAGGAAGAAAGAAAATGAGAATAAACAAAGCAAAGAGAAAGAAAGAAACAAGAAAAAATAAAGAAAGAAACCAGAGAAAGAAAGAAACAAATAAACAAAGGAAAGAAAAATAAACAAGAGAAAGAAAAAACCAAGAGAAAAGAAAGAAAAGAAACAGACAGAAAAAAAAAACAAAGGAAGAGGAAAGAAAGAAACTAGAGAAGAAAGAAACAAATAAACAAAAGAAAGAAAAAACAAACAAGAGAAAGAATTAAAACAAGAGAAAGAAAGAAACAGACAAAAAAAAAACAAAGAATAGAAAAAGAACAAGAGAAAGAAAGAAGCAAACAAACAAACAAGAGAAAGAAGACAAGAGAAAGAAAGAAACAAACAGAAGAGAGAACGAACAGCAAAGAGAAAGTAAGAAGGAAAGAAAGAAATTGAGAATGAAACAAACAGAGAAAAGAAAAAGAAACAAGAAAAATAAAAAAAAGAAACAAGAGAAAGAAAAAAACTAACAAACAAAAGAAAGAAAAAACAAAGAAGAGAAAGAAAGAAAGAAACAGACAGAAAAAAAAACAAAGAAAAGAAAGAAAGAAAGAAACAGACAGAAAAAAAAACAAAGAAGAGAAAGAAAGAAAGAAGAGAAATAAAGAAAGAAACAAGAGAGAAAACGAACAAAAAGAGAAAGAAGAAGGAAAAAACATGAGAATGAAACAAATAAGAGAAAGAAAGAAACAAGAAAAATAAGAGAGAACGAGAGAAAGAAAGAAAAAAGAGAAAGAAGAATCAAGGGAAAGAAAGAACAAAAGAAAGAACGAAAGAATCAAAGAGAATATTGATGAAATTGAAATAGGAAAAAACCAAATCCAAAGAATAAATACGGGTAACAGATAAGAAAAAATAAATATTAAGAAAAGAAAATGAGGAACAACAATCCTAGGAATAAAAAGAGAATACCTTGGAAGATGAATGATGATAAAAGATAATATTCCAAAACTCGAAGATTCAAATTGCAATGAGAAGATAAAAAAATCCTAACTTTCTTGCTGCTTATCTCGACAGACCCTTTGGAAGGGATGCATAAAATTACGGCATTTTCTGTGTTGACATCTATTTGTGAAGATATTGCAAGTGCCCGTTCAACGATTTTGATAATCCAGTTAAATTCAAACCGGTATCGAAAGAAAAAAAATCAAAGTTACATTTCCTCCACAGACCTAGCACATTTGATTCAACGTAGGAATATATATATATATATATATATATATATATATAATATTCTTATAAATTTTTATTTTTCCAGGCAAAGTTTGTATTGGTGTAATTACAAACTATAAAGCCGGGAATTTTTTTTAAAACTGTCGGGGTTATATATAATATATATAATATATATATATAATATATATATATATATATATATATATATGTCTAATCAACAAAATAGAATTCAAAAAAGAAACTTAATAATTTATTCTTATCTAGCATTTGAAAAACAACGAAAAAAATTGAAAAAGAGGAAAGTTTTTTAAAAGTATCATCTATAATTTGACTCGTTTGTTTGTTTGTTTTGTTTTGTTTTGTTTTGTTTTGTACACAACCTTGCGGTTTGTTTCGATTCCGTTTATCGCAAAAGATTTATACACACACGCGCAACCACACATTCATAAACACATAAAAAATGCACAATGCTTTTTTTCGAAACAAACACTTACACATTCTAATACTCACACCGCAAAAAAAGAATATTTGACGTCATATTTCAAACCGTTCATTTTTTCAACGTTCTTTTTTCTCAGACTTCAAATTTTAAACAGACCGATAAACAAAGGACTATTACTCGCCTTTCTCCTTATTCTGAGATAAAACAATTTTCATCACCTTCCACATACCAACAAAAGCCCTGAAGATGATCTAATTAATAGATCGAAACACTGCAGCGTCGGCCAATAAACTCACCACTTAACTCATTTAGACCTGTGTTTTTTTTCAATTTTTTTATTTACTATATATATATATATATATTATATATATATATATTATATATATATATATACCCATAGCTGGAGGGATGCATACCTTTCTCAATTATATTAACACTATGTTAAATGCTACCATTACATAACCCGCGCTTCAAGGTTAACATTTTAAAAGTAAAAATTGGACCTCTACACATAAATGATCTGCTAGACCAGATCGCAAAATTTTACCCACACGGGAGAATCCATTTGAAAACGATTAAGTTTGTCTAGCACAAGTGTGAGTTATCTGGTGAGAATTGAATTCATTGCATATCAGCAGGACGAATTAACCAATACTCTACCCAGTCGGTGAGGACTAGTATACGCTGACTATATTCCCTGCAGAGGAATAAGACTACCTAAAATTTGGAGAGACCACTTCGGATCAGTCGGCTAGTCACGTCAAGCCCTAGCACCTATATGATTGTCCGAACCCTATTGCCCTAATGGAAAATCCCCAATCTTTTTTATCATATATATGCTAGAAAGCTGTGGCTGAGAGTCGTAGTGTCCTGTATAAGACGTTAGACTGCATCTAATGGTGAAGTTCCAATTCTGTAGCTCTAGGGAGTGCGGTGTACCCCTTCGTTGCCATTACTCTCAGTACCTGTTAGGATCCAATCTATGGGTTAAATAGAAAAAAGTTTTTTAAAAGTATCATCTTCTATATTTTGACTCGATGGTTTGTTTGTTTAGTTTTGTTTTACGACACACCAACCTCGGTGACTCATTTGATATATATATATATATGGGAGTAAATATGGAAATTAAATCCGACAATATAAAGAAAATTTGAAAAAACAAGTGTTCCGAAATTGGGATGAATTTAATAATCGATGTTTAAAACATTTCGGTTACATTGAACCTTCATCAGGATGTCTCTTGGGGTGAAGAAAATGATGGATGTTTTTATATGTGACAGGAGATGAAAATCTTTTTAGTTATGTAACTGTATTTGATCAGCGTTTTATTTTTGAAAGGCAAGTCGCGATCTACTCACGCGAAGGTGTCATGACGCGTAACGCCACTCGAAGAAATGCAAAAGACGAGAAAAAGTATTAATGGACTGATTATTTTTAATCTCTATTTAACTAGAAACGGAGATATAATAAATAATACATGTCGTTATTATTGTTCCCTTAATAACCGACATGTATTATTTATTATATTCTCCGTTTCTAGTTAAATAGTGTTAAATAATTACTAAATACCAGGCTTCATTTAATTATTTATTTAGTTATCATTCCCACTTTGTTTCCCTATGTTCTCTTAAAAATAATCAGTCCATTAATACTTTTTCTCGTCTTTTGCATTTCTTCGAGTTGCGTCACGCGTCATGACACCTTCGCGTGAGTAGATCGCGACTTGTCTTTCAAAAATAAAACGCTGATCAAACACAGTTACATAACTAAAAAGATTTCATCTCCTGTCACATATAAAAACATCCATCATTTTCTTCACCCCAAGAGACATCCTGATGAAGGTTCAATGTAACCGAAATGTTTTAAACATCGATTATTAAATTCATCCCAATTTCGGAATACTTGTTTTTCAAATTTTCTTTATATATATATATATATATATATATATATATATATATATATATATTATATGTGGTGTGTGTGTGTGTGTGTGTGTAATATAGTGATAAATATGAAAAAAACACAGGTTCAGATAGAATGAGTGTTAAATTTATTAGCCGACGCTGCAGTGTTTCAATCTGTTTAGTAGATCTTCTTCAGGTATTTTGTTGACATAAGGAAAAGTAAAAATTTCTCACTTATATTACATACCGTCGGATTCACTTCCATTTCTTTTCACACACACACACACACACACACACACATATATATATATATTATATATATATATATATATATATATATATATGCTTGTTCGAGAAAAGGAGGAGGCAGCAACATATTAGCGATCATAAAGATAAGTGAATGAATGTGTGTTCCATTCTTTTGTGTGCCCCCCCACTGAAATTTACCCACCCAATTAACACCGTCACGAAGATGGCAGCCATTTTAACTGTTAGTGGCGTTTGGCATTGATTTATTGAAATCAGATTCCCGAGCCAATCAAATTAGCACACGTCATCAGCAGAGATCAACAGGTCCAGACTGAAAGGCGATATTGCTTAAACGCTTTTAACAGAAATTGTCACCCGAAAATAAACGCAGGCTGAATATAATTGGCAAAACTTGCTTTTCACTTAATCATGCTTAGAACGAGGGGGAGGAGGGGGCATGAGAAAGACCCGGTAAATATTATCTAGACTAATTATTCACATACGATACGATTTCTTCTTCTTCTTTTCTTCTTCTTCTTCTTCTTCTCTTATTATTATCATTTTTATTATTATCATTATTATTATATCATTATACACGTTTTCACAAGCATTAGCTGATGGTCTATCACTGGAGTCTGAGTGACAGCAAGTTCTTCTCCAGGACTCTTCTCTGGCTTGCTTCTGAATGGTTTCAATCTTCCTCTGATTTCCAAACTTTATTATCCTTTTGGGACCGTTCCCAATGCACCAACTACAATTGGTATAACTTTCACTTTCTATTCCATAACTTCTTCAGTTCTCTTGGCAAGATCCAGTATTATTATTATATTATTATTATTATTATTATTATTCATAGCATTGTTTTTTTCTTCTTCTTCTTCTTCTTCTTCTTCTCTTCTTATTATTATTATTATTATTATTATTATTATTAGTAGTAGTAGTAGTAGTTAGTAGTTAGTAGTATGCTTTTTTGCTAGCTTTTTACAGTGTTCAATTACTGCGACTTTCCAACCCAGTCTAGTCTAGTTTTGTACTCCCGTTGTGCTAGTTTGCTACATTCGCATAGTACATGATTTACAGTCTCATCTCTATTACCGCAAAGTCTACATTTACTATTTTGTTGGGTCTTATCAATTTTCGCTTTGATATAGTTTGTCCTTATGGCATTATTTTGTGCAGCAATTATTAATGATTCAGTTTCTCTCTTAAGATTTCCTTTTCTTAACCATGTCTAGGTTTATTAATAATAATATTTCACTCTTTGCGATTTTTTCACACTAGATTTAGCTGCCGGTCTTTCACTGGAGTCTTAGTGCGAGCATATCACCATAGGTTTCCAGAACTTAGATGTATATTATGGTCTCGATTAATCTTCTAATTTCCGATTTATCTATACTTTTTTTCCACGGGATTGAGGACCGTTCCAAGTACTCCAACTACAATCGGTTACACCATCAGCTTTATGTTTCACAGCGTTTAATCTCTCTGACAAAGTCTAAGTATTTATCTATTATCACATAATTAAAACTTATTTTTTTGCTTAAAAGTAATTGGCTCCCTGAACTGATTTTGTACTGCTAAAATAATCATTATTAATTTTCTCTCTTCAAGTTTCCCCTTCTTAGACATATCCAGGTCATCCCATGTGCAATTTCCTTAGTTTGTCGCTTGAAGTATACATACAGTAGTTTTTATTGTCGTGTTTGTTTTCTTGATTTTGTAGTTTTACTGTTTGTGCTTAAGTTATATCTGCTGTGATTTCTGTAGTTGACTGATGTAATTAGTATTCATCTGTTATTTTTTGTAATATTATTAAGATATTTCTATGTAGGTTTTCTCATGGAATAAAAGGGTTAATTTTTTAACCCTCTCGAACAGAAACAGATTGTGTTTTTTGTTGAATTTTGATCTTTGCTGATTTCTATCAATTTTCCGTTTTTTTCTTTTGCAGTTCTTCCTCTTGAGCCTTTTGTCCTTGATGTTGGCGCTGCGAGTTGTTTTTTTTTCAAAGGCAGAAGATAACATGGTTGGAGGTGAAAAGTCAAGCGTCACGGTTCTCAGATAGATTATCTATGTGATAGGCATGATGAGATCTTTTCAAATAGTCCTTGAACAACTTTCTTTGTGCCGTCTCTAGTACGATAGCCAGTGGCGGGTTTGTCACACAAAAATAGAAGAGACCAGGTTATGCTGACCCGCCTTCACATAGGCCACACCTACATCACCCATCATCATTTACTAGATGGCACAGCATCCCTAATATGTACTACACGCCAAGAGAGATTTACAGTGAAGCATATACAGCTAGAATATGTAGACTTTGATCTAGTGCGAGCAAAATACTACCAAGCAAGTAATTTGAAATAAAAACAACTTTTCATGAAAATAAGACCATCTAGGATTTTACATTTCCTAAAAGAAGTGGGATCGTATTAAAAAAAAATAAGAGTAATTGAACAATAGTTAAAATCTATACATATACATATTTTTTCTAACAAATCAAACCGCTACCCATCCAAAACATAGTTGGCATTAAATGACCCACATAGGTTGATATGCCGTAAAGCAAACCAAATGAAATCGTCAAACAGTAAGATATTTGGCAGGCGAAGATACCTCATTATGGAGAAGTGGGACTTGATGCTGGTGATCTTCGCCTGCTCTGTGACTTAAGTTTTACTGAGAAATTAAGGAGTCTGATGAGTGCAGACGCTATTGTCGGCTCTGACGGGTCGGTTTCACCGTGGCGGAATCGTGGGCTGAGTTCTGAAAATAAAGCGTTATTAAGAAATAATTACTTTGTTAAGTAATATTAAAAACAAGAAATTACAGCTCAAAGATCAACAGAGAAAATGTCAGCAAGTTAGAACAAGTAAAAGCAGTAAGCAGCAAGTCAACAAGCAGAATGTAAATAGTAAGACCATCCTATCATCTATCATCTATCGTCTCTAATAATAATGCTCTACTTTTTACATATATATATATTTATCAACCCATCCGCACGAGCAGGATGTGACACAAGGTCAATTTCTAAAGCGGAGTTCAACAGGTTTGAATTCAGAGTTTTCTTTCTCTTAGACGGGTTGCCTAACCAAGGTTAAAGAGCCCAGTCTGCCCTACTATTTATCCATAGCTGGAGGGAGAGTAGGATTCATACCTTTCCCAGGGGTATTAGCGTTAAGTGAAATGAAAATACCACATCCAGGATTTGAACTCGGGGCGACGAGTCCATTTCCTATGACTTTAACCATTACACCACACGCTTCCTTTTTACATATATAACTTATCAAATTCCTCCGGTGTTTTTCTTTCTTTTGTCCGCTACATAGGATACTGACGATTATTTTCAGAAAGTACCGGTGTGCTGGTCTTTTCTTTTTTAATTTTTTTTTCAGCAGATATCAGTTTTAATCTTTTTGTTTTATTTTGAAAATTTGAATTGCTTGGATATGGGTTTGAACCGTGTGTTTCTGCTTGTCTGTTTGTGTGTGTGTGAGTGTGTGTGTGTGTGTGTGCGCGCGCGCACGCGTGCGTGCGGCACAGCAGTGGAAATAGAAGATGGTACGGGAGAGACGAAGCTGAACCCAACATCAAAGTCTGGTCCAGACATGAGCACACCCTGACCTCTAAAGCAACAGAAAAAAAAAGAACCAGTCAGTCAAACATAAACATTTTAAAAGGAGAGACGTTTTCTCTCAACATATTTGGAAAATAAAAGGAACTTAGAACATGATATCAAAATCAAATTTTCATTTATTTTACTCATTTCTTTCACGGTTCTAAAAACAACAAAAATATTTTCCCATATATATATATATATATATATATATATATATATATATATATATATATATATTCAGACTATATATATATATATATATATATATATATATATTATATATTCAGAGTTTTCCTTCTCCTATATATATATATATATATATATATATATATATATATATATATATATATATATATATATAGGAGAAGGAAAACTCTGAATATATATATAATATATATATATGATTTTTGGATGTTTTTTATTTTAGAAACGTTGCTGAATAAAGTATATATTAAATTTTTACTTGAAGGCACTTACAACGCATGTATCGCATAAAATTCGATACTTTTTCTTATAGAAAATGAACTCGACAAGTGTAATCCAACCGAGGCGATAAAAGTGTTTCACTAGTGTTTCACTGTGTCTGCTGAAGTCCCGGTTTCGATTTCTGTCGGAGGGAAATCGTTAGTATATACCGCTGATGAGACTTAATAAAGTCGAAACAGTCTGTACGGTATTCTACACACCGAGCCATCCTTTGCCGGGATTACACTTGTCGAGTTCATTTTCTATAAGAAAAAGTATCGAATTTTATGCGATACATGCGTTGTAAGTGCCTTCAAGTAAAAATGTTAATACTATATATATATATATATATATATATATATATGAGAAGGAAAACTCTGAATATTATATGTATATATATATATATATATATATATATATATTACGATCTTTGCTAATCCACGAAGTAAATAAAATTACTTCTGAGTTAATAAAAATCGATTTAAAAAGTACTCAATAAAATGAGCTAAATATACGTTTTTTAAAGCGAATGTTGTAAAATATTCCAACAGCAGGTTCTTTCCGTAGCAATTCTTCAGAGAATTACCTGAAGAATTGCTACGGCAAGAAACTGCAGTTGGAATATTTTATAACATTTTTTTGTATATATATATATATATATATATATATGATAGTGTTAGGTACAATAGAAATAGGTTTCGTTCATTGTAAAATACATATGACCGGAACATCCTGTAAACTTTGTAGAATAGACTGTTCACAGGTACTTAGATAAATATGCTATCTAATAACTTTGGCATTAAATAATCGGAAAATCTTGGTGATCCGTACAACAAACCAACCAACCAACCATATCTTTGAATCTAAATGTGAGAAATTCATGCACTTATTTGAATTAAGTTCTACGCATAGGATATGCAAATTGCCGCAGAAGTAATAGGGCAGCTGATAATATTACTCAATACATAGCGTCGTCGTATTATGTGCATTTCTATCAGCACCTAATACCAGTGTGAAACTAACATTGATTATTCAATATAGACATTTGCAATCCTTCGCGGCGAAAATTAATCCCACGCATTACAAGCAAATCTTGCTGGATTCTTCTTACTGTTTATATCTTCGAAGGTCGGGAGGGGTTATTGAGGCAGAGACAAAATGATTCACTGGCGTTCAACCAGTAAACCTGATCGCTTTTCAACAAGGACGTCCAGCTTGACCTTCGTGTTCTGACCTACGCGCACAGAAATCCCAATGCAAATCTGCACACGTAAGGATTTGCATAATCCGAGAGATGCCGTCCACAGAAGATAGCTCAGTACTGATAAGGATATATATATATATATATAATATATATTATATATATATATATATATATACGTGTGTCAGTATCTGTATCTGTGTTTGTATATGTGCAAAGAGCAAATGTAATTTAAATGTATTTAATTGCTGTTATATACATTTCGACCATATATATATATATAATATATACTATATATATATTTATATATTATATATATATATATTATCTTTGTGTGCGGAACACTTCTACATTTTTTTTCTAATATTATTATTTTATTTCATTTTGTTATTTTAAAAATAATAATAGACAGAACAATGTACACATGGATAAACTCCTGTCCGAAACACGTGTAAGTTAAATTAATTAAAATACTTATTTTATCCGTTCAGTACTTTATTTCCTTTATTTCTCTTTTCAACACACACACGCACACACACACACACACACACACACACACACACACACAACACACACATATATATATATATATATATATATATATATTATATATAATATATATTATGGAAGTGAAATCCGACGGTATGTTGAAAAGAGAAATAAAGAGAAGAAGTATAGAATGGATAAAAATAGGATTTTCTAATTAATTTTACTTTCACATGTTTCGGTCAGGAGTTAATCCATGTGTAAATTATTCAATCTATTATTATTTTAGATAACAAAATGAAATGAAATAATAATAATAGAAAAATGTGTAGAAAGAGAAAGAGAGGAGGCGTGTTATCTAAACATATAAATGTTGTATAGTGCCAGTACTGACAAACAACATATGTTCCTCATCTGTTTCAAAGATGATTAGGTAATGCTTAAATCTTATCTTAAAAAGAAAACTTCGTAATATCAAGTGATACTGTATAAGAAAAAACATGCTATACAAATAAATTTAAATTTTCAACTATTTGACTATCTTTTGTTTTCCCTGTCATATTTCTTCACAGTGGGGAAAATAAGTATTTCTGATTTTCTGAGTTTGCCACCTTACGAAAATAGGAATGGTGTATGATTTTCAGGATAAGTACGTCTTAAAAGTTAGATAGAATATTTTTTAAATTAGAAAATAATATTGTATCAATTTTTGAACATTTATTTGTATTTTATTGAAAAAATACGTATTTTACTGCATAGCAAAATATAACAGTATTTGGTGAAGAAACTCTTGTTGGCAAGCACAGCAGCCAGGCATTTCCTGTAGTTAGTTACCAAGTTTTTTACAGATTCCATGGGGTATTCTGGACTCCTCCTTCGGAAACTCGAAACTTCAGCTCCCTCCACAGATTCTCTAAAGGA
The DNA here is from genome assembly GCA_023376005.1 of Doryteuthis pealeii. NCBI lineage: Eukaryota > Metazoa > Mollusca > Cephalopoda > Myopsida > Loliginidae > Doryteuthis > Doryteuthis pealeii. The sequence goes on along the minus strand of CM042153.1, from coordinate 4,339,652 downwards.
TTAAGGTCCGAAGACAGACTAGGCCATTCCATTACCTTAATGTGCTTCTTCTTGAGCCACTCCTTTGTTGCTTAGCCGTATGCTTTGGGTCATTGTCATGCTGGAATAACTAACCACGACCCATCTTCAGTGTGCTGTTTGAGGCAATGAGGTTTTTACTCAAGATTTTTCCTGTACTTGGTCCCGTCGATTTTTTCCTCGCCCCGGTGTAGTCGTCCGGTGTAGTCGTCCTGTCCCCTTAGCAGAGAAACAGCCACAAATCATAATCTTTCCTCCACCATGCTTAATGGTTGGGATGGCGTTCTTGGGATCCAAGTCAACTTTTTTCCTCCAAACTCGGCGAGTCAAGTTGAGGACAAAAAGCTCAATTTAATCTCATCTGACCACAGCACTTTTTCCCAACCCTCCTCAGAATCATCTAGGTGTTCAATTGCAAACTTCAGATGGGCCCGTCTATGTGCCTTCTTTAGTAGGGGAGCTTTGCGGGCACTGCATGATTTCAGTCCACCAGGAAATCTTTTTTTTTTCCGAACCGTTTTAATTTAAATTCAACTATAATGCAAGTTCCAGAGCAAAATTTCATTCAAGTCATTGTAATACAATCTAACATTTTTAAATTTTAATATAATATATATCTTGATAATATCGTATAAAGCATACTTAATATTTCAATAATCAACTTAAACTTAATTAAAATACATAACATAGTGATTAAACTTAAACTTATATATATTATATATATATATATATATATATATATATATATATATATTTGAGTTGAAACAGCTGTACTGTGTTCCACGTGGCGCACTTTATTCGTCGGGTTTGCTCGTTATGATTGTTTTCAATAATTATCGAATTTTATACGATATACGCATCGTAATTGCCTTAAAAAATATTAATAATGATATACTTTACATAACAATACTTCAAAAGCAAATTATCAAATTCCATATATATATATAATATATATATATATATATATTATATATATATATGAAATAAAATGAAATTAATCCGACAGATGAATATGATATAATGAAAACAAATATATATTTTAAAACCGTCAGAGATTGGCCCCGAAAACGGTTTGCACACTTCTCTCCTTATGAGCCTATTTCAGTTGTAAACATCTTTGTTTTTTCATTATATCATATTCATATATATAATATATATATAATATATATATATTATATATATATATACGGTAGACTTGATAATCCATCATCGTTAATCTGATCGATCCCAGAGAGTGCCTAATTTCAAAGAAACACGCCAATGGGGAGGATCTGCCATGTTAATCGGACTGATTACGTAGCGTGAATTCCTCTGCGGTCACTAGGTACAATTTGATTTGTTGCAAAGAAACACGTGACATATCAGGTCATCACGGTCCGTTCTAGAAATTGTTAATCTTCTTTTAAAACCTTTTTCATTTTCTGGCGTTTTTACTTAATTTACTACTCCACTGTGTCTTTTTCTTATCGACAATTAACTATTTGTTTTCATTCATTGAAATCGGCATTAACACACGAATTACAAAGAACAGAAAAAAAGTTATTTCTTTCCTATACAAGCCGAAATATTGTTAGGATTTGGAATACTGAAAACATGCAGAAATAACAATATAAAAAGGAAAAATATAAAAGATAAAGGAAGTTATCAGCAATAGTATGAAAGGTACTAAAAACAAACGAAAAAAGAAAGAAAAGAAAAAGAATGAAAATTTCGTTTCGTCTGATTGCGATTTAATAAAGACTTTTTTTTACGTCTACAATTACATTGAGGATCGCTTAAGAAAATAACGTTCATGTTGTAACACAATTTGCTTTTGTAGGTGGTGTTGCTTGCTTCTTTTTTTGTCGTTTTACTAAATTCTATTTGGTACTTAGTTGGTTACTAATGTCGTCAAATGCTTTGTAAACAAAATCAAAAGGAAGCAAAAACAACAAAAAAAAACAAAAAACAAAGACGATTGCTCATTGAACGGTAGGAAGTTATATTGAAGATTTTCGGAAAGAGTAAACAATGTTTTTTGGTCTAAACACGACCGACCTGACACGTCCCGAGAATCAATTCGAATCATTTTTAGTGGGAATTTTATTGGGTATATAGTTTGTTACAAAAGGTCCTTGAAGAAAAGCCTGTTACAATCTTATGGGCCATCCTGTAGTCTTTAAGCAAGAGCTCTTGTCCAGTGGAATTGGATTCTTGGTAATCCTCTGATAATGAATCCTTTGGTTCTTCTGGTAAAGAATCCTGAGTATTGTAAGTCCCTCTTTAATGAGTGCTAGTAGAACTATGGCCAGTATCAGTGTTTAAGTAGTGTATCAGCCACACAGTATGGTTTGAGATTGACGAAGGAATAAACTCCGTGATCACGGCCAGTCTATAAATCCAGATGGGGTATTGTAGCACACTTCATATCACCTAAATATTCCAACAAAGCCAACCCACAAAAAGTACAGGACAATCTTCCAACGGGGCACACATTTTCAGCAATCACCGTATCCTTCGCAAAATCTCGAACTCACCAGTTCAAATCCTTGGTCAGATGAACAATAAACTCCAATCTCTCCGCCGTCGAAACTGTCACTCCTTCCACTGCCTGGTTTGTTCTGCCCCAGTGTGAATAACTGCCTGCTTTTATTACAGCCCCCCCACCCAGCCGCCATGCAAATTACATCTCGTGCCGTTCGAGACTTTCATGCACCTCACAGGCGATTCTTTGCCGCTTCCGTCAGGGGGATCGGCTATGTCCATTACAGTCATTGAGAGAGATATATAAGTATACTTGGTTGATCACAGCTGGATGGACAGGATCGCTAACACAGGTTACTTTCACGGCTGCTCGTTGGGGACTAAGTGAGTCTTTCGAGATCCACTAACCTTTATATACAATAAATATGCCCACGCATTTTTTAAATCTTTTGATCTGATACCGGACAGACTTCCTTTTATATATATATTTATTTATTTTTCTCTCCGCCTCCTCGCCGGTAGAGGAGTCTTCGGTTTTCCTTTTTTTATATATATAAATTTCTTCATGGTCATACCTAGGCCACCCATCCAACAACAAAAAAAACAAAAAAACATTTTACCACTTGTAATATTTTAAGGGGTCTTATTTGAACAAAAATACAATAAAGAAAGAAATACAAGAAAGAAAAAAAAACCTATCAAAGCAATGTAGTGGCAATTCTAAATGTACATGCTATGGTCTGATACACATGGTCTGACACACATGCCTCCGGTTGTTTACAGAACCTGCTGTTGCGTAAATGGTCAACCTATAGAAGTTTGTTGGGTGATTAGCATCCAACTGTGTTGTGAGGTGAGTATGCTGTTGGTTTGAACAACAGCAGTTAAGCACTACTGACTGATGTCCAAAACAGCTGGTATTTATGGGACTCAAGAATAGTCCATTCATGTATTTAATTGATTCCATTCCTTGAGTCCTGATTGACTGCTTGGTTTCTATGATGTTATGAGGCTTCATAAATATTCTGGAATTCTGCAGTAGGATTGCAACATGGTTAGATCCGTATTAAATTCCGGCTTTCTTGTTGTCTTGTCTTACCAATCCGACGATAAATGGAACTTAGTATGTTTATTCTACCCATATAAGTATTCAACAAGCACATCGCTGCTTAACTTCAGTGATATGGTGATAACCTGTAAGTTCATCATGACTTGACAGTAAGCAAAAATAGTTTTGTAAAGTTGTTATTTACTAACGTTTGTTTAGATATGGCACAAGGCCTCGGGTTACATACAGTACCTTCTATTCCTGCGATATCGCCCTTCATCTCCATTACTCCCAGACTGTAAGTCTCCGCTGGCTGTGTCATGTTCACCGGATGGATGATGGACGAATTCAGAGGGACAACCTGTGTAGAGAGTTTTCGTCTGGTAAGAGACAGATTGGTCGCCCCCCAGCTGCGATTTAAGGATTTCTGCAAGAATGATCTCAGGTGCTTCCAGCGGGGGGAATTTGGCTCAGAACCGCCCTCGGTGGTTGCAGGATATCCGTAGCGGAATATTGAACACCATGAAGCCAAAAGATCCAGAAGAAAGCGACGGCAACAGAACACTAACATATTCAGGGGGAGCCTTCACATGCGACATTTGTGGTCGGGGCTGTTTTTCAAACTTTGGAAGTCACAGTAACAGAAGGCGTTGTATCTTCAGGGGCACAATGAATAATTGTGCCCAGGGGGCGCATTTACGTCCAGGTATTTTTAACAGAACATTCAAACAATTAATTAGCAAACCAGACAAATTTTGTTCTTCTCTAATTGACTATCACTCAACAATCTCCAAAAACACATAAACCCGGAATTCCGTTAAGATCAATCATTTCTAGGATTCGAACTGCTCCCCACAACCTCGGCAAATTTCCAGACAAATTATTAATCCATTCAACTGATTCACTCAACAAAATAAACCATATACACTGGGAAAACAAATCTAGATATAAAATCACTATACACTAATATTCCAGTCAATAAATGCATTGCAGGTTTTGAAAACCACTGCAAGAAAATCAATACTACACTACCTTTATCCATTTACACAATAATCCAAATCTACAAACTAGTCACCAACTTGTTTATTTCCAGTACAACGGTACCTTTTACAAACTATAATTCAGCTTACTTTATGGGCTCCCCTCAAAGTGGTGTGTTTGCATGACTTTTATTCGAATTTTTCGAATACGGTTCCTCCAAACACGTTTTACACACAGACTCTAATTATTTCCGGTATATGGACGATGTTTTAATTATATATCGACAGAATAATGACCTAACAAAAGGTATTAATGAATGGAAGGAAATTGAGCCTAAAATAAATTTTACGTACGAACTAGAATCTAAAACACTGTAACTGTTTTTAGATATTTTATTGCCAAACAATAGCAAACAATTATAATCAAAAGTTAATCGCAAATTCACGAATAAAATGACCGTATTTATTTTTATTCAAACCTCAATACCATAATGAAAGATTTTAACCTCAACACTTATAAAACACATTAATAAAAATTAGAATTACATAACATTGTATTTAGTGTTTTTTGTTCCATATGAATGAACGCCTGACGATGGTTTGCTAAAATAACCAAAACACTATAACATCAAATTCTATATTAAATATCATCCATCAGAGAACACCTTGCTCTTCTATTTTTTTTTTTAGCTTTCTATATAATTAGATACCATCGGATTAAATTACATTTCCTGATATATATATATAATATTATATAGAGAGAGAGAGAGAGAGAGAGAGATAGAGAGAGAGAGATATTCATTCACTCATTATTCCGATTTATTCCGTTACTTCCCGTTTCTCGACAGTCATGATTGTGACTTGTTCGATTTTTGTCTTCTTCTTTAATTCATCATCTCATTAAAAATCATATATATTATATATATATATATATATATATATATATATAGATAGATAGATAGATAGATAGATAGATAGATAAAAGGATATGAAAACACACAATGCTGTTAAAATGAAAATATTTTATATCATATTCATAACTAATATTGAACTATATTTCGATTTATAAAAATCATCATCAGAGCTTGTTTTTAATCCGGACTCATCGAGAGAGAAACAGAAAATAATTTCTGATTTTTCATTTTAACAGCATTGTGTGTTCATATCCATTTATCTATACTTATACTGTCGGATTCATTTCCTTACCCTAACATATATATATATATATTATATATATATATATATATATATATTGGAGGATGTACTTAATTAAATTCATGCCTAATTTGAAAATTAATTAGGTAATAATTAATGAAATTTAGGCGGCATATATGTTCAAAATGTAAGGCTAAACAAGCCCGCCTAAATTCTTAATTATTAACTAATTAATTTTCAAAATTAGGTATGACTTCAATTAAGCACATATCCTCCAAAAATTGTCGGCTAAAAGCCATATCAAATAAACACATTTGTTTGTTTACTTACTCTCATATATAATATATATATATATATATATATTATATTATATATAATATTATTATATACATATTTGTGTGTGTGCTTGTGTTTGTGCGTATCTTTGTGTTAAAGGTAATGTGATTCGTGTATGTGTATGTGCGTAAAACAATTATGTATTTGCATACAATTAGTTATATAATCCAACACGCGTACACATATAGTTATTTACTAAGCGTAGCTTAGATGAGGCACAAGGCCAGAAATATGGGGCACCCAATGAGAATCGAACTCACTAACAATGGTCTGCTAATCTAGCTGGCTAACCATTACACCACATGATGTCCCCTATATACAAAGCTTCGATCTGATATGGCACAAGGCCGAAATTATGGGGCACCCAGAGAGGCTCGAACTCACTAATTATGCTTTGTCAGTTAACCTTGGTAACCATTAAACCACAAGAGGCGTTCATATTTGTGGATAAAAATATAGGCATACTTAAGTAAACACACTCAGACATACACGCACTTGAGAACACTGAAATCGAAACACGCATTCACACACACACACACACACAGACACGCAAACGCACACACACACACGCACAAACACACAGACACACAGACACACACAGATACACACACACACACACACACACATATATATAAATACACACACACAGATGCATGTATAGACGTGAAAGCGCTCGCAGGGAAGTGCGGTTATGCGCACGCGCATTCTTTTTATTAGCCTGATGGGGATATGCAAATGGCGGCTTAAGCCTTCGTGAAATGCCTCGTTATATGTATGTGTTCATGATAATCTAACCTAAATTTAGATTCTCGGCGGGTCACCGAAAAATCCGTGATGACTTTTTAAATAGTTTTCCACACAAACAATTAATCGTGAGATCAACAGAATTCCCTGATGCGTTAGGAATATTTAAATCTAAAAGATTATCCGCTCATCAAGTCATAATGAAATGCAGAACGTTCCCGTAATGATGTTATTAGCGTGACTGCAACAAAAAGCCTTGCGTGTGAACTGAATCCGTCGTAGCTGAAATCGATATTGAAGTAAGAAGAATTTTTCAAATATTTAAACGACTCCTCGCTTTTGCCGGTAAATATTTCCAGAGATTTATCTTTACGTAGAGATGCTGGTTTAACATAACAGCTATGCACACGGTGGTTCAAGAATAAAGTAAAAAAGTAAAGTCGACGGGGCAGCCTAAAGTCGGTATCAGCCAGTCAGCGAGGGAGTCTATCCCCTTTTCAATAGCGCTAGACCAAGGAGATTGTTTTTAGCATCTGAGGTGGAGCGCCACACCTACCATCGGCTCCTTACTTTACCGCACAGATCCCTGTGCTACTCATACGCTGAGTTGGCGAGGGTGGGTATCGAACTAGGAGCCTTGTGGTTTCTAGTCAAACACTCTACCGACTGCATTTTTCTGAACTTTCTAATTTTACTTGTGTGTTTGCTCTTTTTGTAGTTTTAAAAACAGTATGCTTCGTATTATCTGCGTTATTCGGACTATTGTCCTCATCTTCATAGTTATCTGTACAACGTTTCGGCCGATATGCCCTCCGGCCTTCTTCAGGTATTGGATATATAGCCTAGTGGATAAGGTAGTTAGGTTAAGACTGTTCTAAGTGACAGTTTATCTCTGGATTCCGGGTTCAATCCTGACAAGCGGCAGTTACATAGAAAAATATAATTAACACAGCTCCTACCCCAGCTATGGTTAGCGGAATAAGAACAGAATACCGCCGTGGACTGAATAAAGGGTTAAGTTCAAAGTTCCGTGATGGCTCCCGGTTATGACAAGAAGGTTCCCGACTACGACAAGAAAGTTCCCGAGTTCAAAAAGAAGGTTCACAAGTCCGAGAGGGTTCCCGAGTCCGACAAGAAATACCTGAAGGCCGGAGAGCATATCGGCCGGAGAGCATATCGGCCGAAACGTTGTACAGATAACAATGAAGATGAGTACAATAGTCCGAAATAACGCAGATAATACTAATCATCAAGCCTCATCTCAAACATTCAGAGAAATAATATTTTTCGTTTTATGATGAAAAGGAAAATTCTCAAATTCAGTTGAATTATTGCTAATAAGTAAACAAACCAAACCAAACCTATTTAAGAACATCAATGTTCAAACAATGTATATGTAAGCCGTGGTATAATGGTTAAAGTCATGTGAAATGGACACGTTTAATACAAATATTTTTAGTAACATTCTTAAATGGTTTCAAATCCAGTGGTAATTGACTTACGAGTGTCTCAACTTAGGAGTTTCCGAGTTAAAACTTGACTGAGGGATTTCGTGTCCGAGGAATGACGTTAAACCTTATCTGATGGTGAGGTTCCAGTTCTGGTGGTTCTGAGGATTGTGGAGCACCTCTTCATCGCCATTTCACCCAGGTCCACTCTGATCAGGAGTGGTAGTACCTGTTAGGTCCCATCTATGGGTTAAATAGAAATGTGTTTTGAAAATAAAATGAGTATCCATTTAAGGGTTAATTTATTTCAAAATTTTGTTAGCGTTTCAAAATACCCACCAAGTTTATATGTCGTAAAAATATATATATATATATATTATACAAAGCATTCAATTGTTTGTTTTGTTTTTTTGTTTTTACGGCATATCAACCTCAGTGGGTCATTTAATGCCGATAAAGTTTAAATAAAATCAATTCTTAATGGATACGTAATGGTTTTTTTATAAAACACATTTTTCTATTTAACCCAGTGATGGGACTCTAACAAGACATACCTACCACTCCGGGCCCAGAGTGGACCAGGAGCAATCGGGTGATGAAGGGGTGCTCCACATTCCCCAAACCTCCAAAACTGGAACTCACCATCAGATAGGGTTTAACGTCATCCCAGGACATGTAGACCAATCAGCACCGCCTTTCTAGCACCCATATGATAAAAAAGGGTTGGAGCTTGCCAAGGGCAATAGATTTTGGGGCAATCATATAGGTGCTTGATATGACAAGCTGATTGATCGGAGGGGCCTCTCCGACCGCCCGTCTAGCCCAAGAAAAGAAATCAAAGTGGGGTGTTGCAAGTCGTGGACTGCTCGGCCACATAGATTTTATCGTTAAGCATCACGGTCACCACCCACACCCAACAGGTTGAGCCCATTGGGGGAGACTTACCCCTCTGCAGAGGGCAGTGTGCATTCTAAACGCCCCCACGACAGGGCGAGCATCAACTGGGTGCGTTAAATTACACGCTTGCTCTTCTTTTTCATTATTGTAAGGATTTATTGCTAACACATTTTTAAGACCAATTACTAAAAAGTATAAATATAAATACACGATATGTATAAGTTCATAACACGTTAGGCATGACATAACCCCAGACGGGTTGATCTGCCGTTAAAATTAAATAAACAAGCAAACAAACATCTTTTATACACGGTGACCCATCAAAGACTGACACAGTGTTGTTTGTATTCAAAAAATAATTCAAAACATTTTTCTTCAAACTATTCGCTACGAATCTTTCAAAACATTGCCAGCATTAATAACCCACTGAGGTTATATGCCATAAAGAAAACAAACAAACAAATAAAAGGATAAGCATTGCACTAAGCCCGCCTGGAATTCATGTTATATTAGGAAGGACATCTTGTTTTTAGAACTTCAGACCGGAAAAGGAAACTGATTACGCAGGGAGAGAAAATTTAAAGACATTAGGGATAGTTGTATCCATTAAACAAATAATAGAAACATAAATGATGGAGTAAAGCTAAAGTAAATGGGTCCTAGAGTCCTTAGAGGGGAAAAACAGAAATCATTAGACGAGAGAAGATCTTATATTCGCCGAAGAGAAATTTAATGCGGGTTTTCATGACGGTTGACTCATGCGGTATGGAAATGATGAGAGAGGATAAATTGGAGAAAAGCAAAAAAGATTTGAATGAGGGCCTGGCAAATACTGACACGGGCAATGACTCAGCCAGAAAACTGATAGACGAAGTAGAGAGAGATGGAGGGGGATAGAGATAGAGAGAGAGCGGGAGAGGGAGATGGAGGACGAAAAGAGGATAGAGAGGAGAGGGAGGGAGAGAGGAAGAGGGAGGGGAGAGAGAGAGAGAGAGAGGGATGGAGAGAGGGATGGAAAGAGGGATGAAGAGAGAGAGTGAGGGAGGAGAGGAGGGGGAGCGGAGGGAGAGAGAGGGGCGAGAGAGTGAGGACCCAGTTTAATGAGTTTTTGAGTGCGTGTAAATAGCCTTCTTTTTTAAATACTGAAATAAAAAATATTATCGAATAAAAAAAAAACATTCGTCCTGATTAACGTTGGAGAAAAGATTTTTATCTTTTTTTTTGTAACGTAAAAAGCAGAAAACAAAATTCAATAATTTTGTCATCAAAATCTCCGAGTCGAACTGCATTAAGAATTATTTAATTATTCTTTTCTCTTTCAATTATCTCCCTTGTCCAAGACCCCTATATTCATTACCAACAGCGGCTACCCGGCGTCGCCTGGGTTAGAGGGGGGATTTTTTTAAAGTTAGTCCCGCAGATCTATTATTTACTAGATCGTGAGTTGAATTCCTCGTGGGATGCCCCATTCAAATCCCTATGTTACAAATAGACCTTGCATTGGTCCAGCTACTTGAAAAGAAAGTTAATGTCTACTATCTAAAAATTAAATGGAAAAAAAAGCATCATTGCTGTTATCATTTCAAATGTCATTTTTTAATTGCTTTCACGAATATAAATCAAATCTCTATTATTTTTGCTCAAAAACCAAGCCCTGGTGATATTTAATGTGTAAATATATTTTACTTTGTCGTTAATTGTTTTATTTCGAAGTTTCCTCCGGACATACTATATACACACAACTGCCCTTATATACGTATTGATAGATATTCAGAAATTAAGTCACCTTTTTTTATACGATGCACTCATAAGCCCCTCAACACCCGGAACCTAAGAAGGTAGGGAGGGAGAAGAAGTCTACAGGTAAGTATAAGATATAATCATAACAGGGTTTTACTTTAAAAACCCTCAGTTTATATCAATATCTTTACTTACCTGGTATAACAAATGCAAAGAAATAGAAATTTTTGCAAAACAAAGGGAAGGTGGAAGAGAGAAAACTTATTCTTACAAGATTATTCAAACATTTCATATTTAATACTGATGTATATACTCATATATAGTATTAATTTAAATGAATAACATCACTTGAACTCCGATCCTGATGGATGACCAATCACTTGCACCTTTTCCACATCTGACCCCATGGCCGAATTGGTTTGGGTAAATACCTACATTGAAACCTACTTATATTTTTTGGAATTTAATTGCTATTACACCACACTCACACTCACTCACAAAAATGCAGAGTTTATAAATACATGTTGGAGTTTTTATAAGAAAAGTCTCTCCAGAAGAAAGTTCAGATATATAGGTTTCAGTTATAATTTCTAGTTTATACTAGCAAGCATACCGCCCTCCGCCGGGCGTTAAGTATTTCACGTTTAGATTGTAATGAAATATAGTTAAATTATGAAAGACTAACAAATTGAATAAGAAAACGCATTTAAAAAAATTACACTTATTTTTAATTATTACTAAATATTATTTAATTATTAGTCTAATACTCACATGTTCCTTGTTATATACTTCTTTTGTATCGGACTTTTTTATTTTTTTATTTGCTATTTTGTCGTTACTCAATTCTCGTAGCAGGGTTGAATTCATTCTTCACGGCAGTAGAGCACCTGCTCAGAACACACAAAGCGTTGCCAGGGTCGATACCAGCCGCTGCCATGCTCAGTGCAGGAGATAGCACAGCTTGGAATCTGTGTGGTAAAATGGGAAAGTGATGGAAAGGTGCAGCATTTCAGATAGGAAAATGAGGATAATACTAGTCAAAACTTGTAATAAAACCAGGGAGGAACACTAAGGCAACACTCGAAGCGAGAATGCAACATTAAGGATTTACCCAACACTAAGGAACACCGAGAGACAACAAGGGTTATATCAAAACACCGAGGAACAACACAAGGATTTCTACCCACACTAAGGAATACCGAGGAACAACAAAAGGATGGGCTACCCAACATAAGAACACCGAGGACACAACCAAAGGTTATATCAAAACCAGACCAAACACAAGGATTCTACCCGAACACTAAAGGAACACCAGAGAACAAACCAAAGTTATATCAAACACGTAGGAACCAACACCAAGGATTTACCCCCACTAGCGAATACGAGGGAACAACCAAAGGTTATATCGAACACCGATGAACAAGAAAAGGATTCTACCAACACTAAGGACATACTGAGGAACAACACAAAGGTTCTTACCCAACACTAAGGAACACCGAGGAACAACCAAAGGTTTATATCATAACACGAAGGAACAACCAAGGATTCTACCCAACCACTACAGGAATGACCGAAGGAACAACCAAGGGTGTATATCGAACACCGATGAAACAAGAAAAGGATTCTACCCAACACTAAGGAACACTGAGGAAACAACCAAAAGGATTCTACCCAATCACTAAGGAACACGAGGAACAACCAAAGGGGTTATATCAAACACCGAGTGGAACAACACAAGGATTTAGCCCCACACTAGGAATACCGGAGGAACAAAATAAAGGATTCTACCCAACACTAAGGAACGAGAACAACCAAAAGGGTTTATATCAAACACCGAAGAACAACACAAGGAGTTCTAGCCAAACTAAGGAATACCGAGGAACAAGCCAAAGGGTTATTATCGAACACCGATGAACAAGAACAAGGATTCTATCCCAACACTAAGGAACACTGAGGACGAACAAAAGGATGTCTAACCCAAAAACTGGTAAGGAAACACGCAGGAACAAACAAAAGGGTTATATCAAAACCGAGGAACACACCAAAGGATTCTACCCAACACTAAGGAATACCGAGGAAACCAAATGGGTTTATATCGAACCGAGGAACAACAAGATTCTACCAACACTAAGGAAATACCGAGGAACAACCAAAGGGTTATATCAAACCCGAGGAACAACACAAGGATTCTACCCAACACTAAGAATAGCCGAGGAACACCAAAAGGGTATACGAACACGAGAACAGAAAAGGATTCTAACCCAACACTAAGGACACTGAGGAACAACAAAAGGATTCTACCCAACATAAGGAATACCGAGGAAACCCAAAGGGTTATATCGAACACCGAGGGAACTAGAATAGGATTCTACCCACACTAAGGACACTGAGGAACACAACAAGGATTCTACGCAACAGTAAAGGAACACCGAGGACAACCAAAGGGTTATATCAAACCGAGGAACAACACAAGGATTCTATCCAACCATCTAAGGAATACGGGTGGGAACAAACCAAGGGTTATATCGAACACCGTCTATGAACCAGAAAAGGATTCTACCCACACTAAGGAACATGAGGACACACAAAGGAATCTACCATAATAGGAATACCGAAGGAAACCAAGGGTTTATATCAGAACAGCGAGGAACAAGAAAAGTATTCTACCAACACTAGAGAACATGGAGGAACAACAAAAGGTTCTACCACACCTAAGGACACGAGGAACGAAACGGTTTATATCAAACACGAGGAACAAGAAATAGATTTTTCTACCCAACACTAAGGAACAGGGAACAACCAAATGGATTTCTACCTCAAACGTAAGGAACACCGCAGGAACAACCAAAAGGGTTCATATCAAACACCGTAGGACAATCACAAGGATTCTACCCAAACACTTAAGAATACGAGGAACAACATAAAAGGTTCTACCCAACACTAAGGAACACCGGAACAACCAAAGGGTTATATTCAAAACACCGAAGAACACACAAGGATTCCTTACCCAACCTAAGGAATACCGAGGAACAAAAAAAAGGATTCTACCCAACACTATAGGAACACTGAGGAACAGACATAAGGGATTCTACCCAACACTAAGGAACACCGAGAAACAACCAAAGGGTTATGGTCGAACCCGTAGGAACAAGAGAAGGATTCTACCCACACTAAGGAACATGAGAACAACCAAAGGATTCTACCAACACTATAGGAACACGAGAACAACCAAGGGTTACTATCCAAAGCACCGAGGAACAGAAAAGGGATTTCTACCCAAACATTAGACACTGCAGGAACAACCAAAGGATTCTACCCCAACACTAAGGAACCGAGGAAAACAAAGGGTTTATATCAAACACGAGGAACAAGAAAAGGATTTTCTACCAACACCTAAGACACTGTAATACATCAGACAGCAACCAAAGGAATTCTACCCACACTAAGGAACACCGAGGAACAAACAGGGTTATATCAAAACCCTGTAGGAACAGATAAAGGATTCTACCCAACACTAAGGAACATGAGGAACACAAAGGATTTAGCAACACTAAGGAACACCGAGGAACAACAAAGGGTTATCATTCAAACTGACCGAGGAACAAGAAAGGATTTTCTACCAACACTTAAGGAACACTGAGGAACACCAAAGTTCTACCCAACCTAAGGAACACGAGGAACAACAAGGTATTAATCATCCATAACTACGAGAACAGAAAAGGATCTACCCAATCACTAAGGAACCACTGAGGAACAACCAAAAGGGATTTCTACCCAACACTAAGGAACACGAGGAACACCAGGTTATATCAAACCCGATGACAAGACAAAGGATTCTACCACATGAACGGAACACTGAGGAAACGCAAAGGATCACCCAACTAGAGACACACGAGGAACAACCAAAGGGTTATATCAAACACGAGGAACAATTAAAAGGAGGGGGGGGGGGGGTTTCTAACCCAACACTAAGGAAACACCGAGGAACAACCAAGGGTTATATCAAACACCGAGAACAGAATAAGGCTTCTTTACCAACACTAAGGAACAACTGAGGAACAACAAAGGATTCTACCAACACTTAAGGAACACCGAGAACACCAAATGGTTATTCAAACACCGAGGAACAAGAAAAGGATTCTACCCACAAATGGAAAACCAAAAACTTTGAGGAACAACAAAGGATTCTTACCAACACTCAGGAACACCGAGGAACACCAAGGGTTATATCAACACGAGAACAAGAAAGGATTGTACCCACACTAAGGACCTGAGGAACAACCAAAGGATTTCTGACCCAACACTAAGGAACACGTAGGAACAAAAGGGTTATATCAAACCCGAGGAACAAGAAAAGGATCTACCAACACTAAGGACACTGAGGACACAAAAGGATTCTACCCAACACTATGGAACACCGAGAACAACCAAAGGGTTATTATAACACGAGACAAGAAAAGGATATCTGACCCAACACTAGGGACCATGAGGAACAACAAGGATTCTACCCAACACTAAGACACGAGGAACAAACCAAAGGTTATATCAACACCGAGGACATAGAAAGATTCTACAACATAGGAAACACTGAGGAACAACCAAACGGATTCTACCCACACTAAAGGAACACCGAGGAAAACCAAAGGGTTATATTCAAAGACGAGAACAAGAACAGGATTCTACCCAACTACTAAGGACACTGAGGAACAACCAAAGGATTCTACCCAACAATAAAGGAACCCGAGGAACACAAAGGGTATATCCAACAGCCGAGAACAAGAAAAGGATTGCTACAACACTAAGAACACTGAGGAAACAAAGGATTTACCCAACTAAGGAACACGAGGACAACCAAAGGGTTATATCAACACCGAGGGAACAAGAAAGGATTCTCAACACTAAGGAACATTGAGGAACAACAAAGGTTCTACCCAACACTAAGGAAACCGAGGGAAAAACCGAAAGGGTTATAGCAAATCACCGAGAGGAACAAGAAAAAGGATTCTACCCAACACTAAGGACACTGCGAGGAATCACCAAAGGCATTCTTACCCAACACTAGGAACACCGAGGAACAACCAAAGGGTTATATCAAAGACGGGAACAATGAAAAGGTTCTACAACACTAGGAAATGAGGAACAACCAAAAGGATTCTACCCAAACTAAGGAAACCGAGGAACAACCAGAAGGGTTATATCAACCGTAGGAACAGAAAAGGATTCATACCAACCTAAGAACACTGAGGAACAACAAAAGGATTCTACCCAACACTAAGGAACACGAGACAACCAAAGGGTTATATCAAAACGAGGAACAATAAAAGGTTCTACCCACACTAAGGAACCTGAAGGAACACAAAAGGATTCTTACCCAACACTAAGGAACCTTACAGGAACAACCAAAGGTTATATCAAACACCGAGGAACAACAAGGATTCTACCCAACACTAAGGACACTGGAACACAGAGGATTCTTACCCAACACTATAAGAAACCTCGAGGAAAAACAAAAGGGTGTATATCAACACCGAGGAACAACACAGGATTCTACCACACAAGGAATAAGGAACAACAAAAGATTCTAACCAACCGTAGGACCCGAGACAACAGAAGGGTTATATCAAACACGGGAACAAGACAAGTGGATTCTACTCAAACTAAGGAACACTGAGGAACAAGCCAGGTTTCTACCAACACTAAGAACACCGGAGGAACAACCAAAGGGTTATATCAAAACCGAGGAACAAGAAAAGGATTCTAGCCCCAACACTAAGGAACACTGAAGAACAACAAAGGTTCTAACACTAGGAACCGAGGACAACCAAAGGTTATACAAACACCGAGGAAACAAGAAAAGATTCTATCCCAACAGGCTAAGGAAACATGAGGAAAAACCAAGGCATTCTACCCACACTAAGGTACACGCGACAGCAACAACAGCGTTTATACAAGACCGATAGGAACAAGAAAGGATTCTACCCAACACTAAGGAAACTGAGGAAAAAAAAAGGGAATTCTACCCAGACATAAGGACAGCCGTAGGAACAACCAAGGGTTATATCAAACACGAGGAACAAGAAAAAGGATTTCTAGCCCACACTAGGACACTGAGGAAAACCAAAGAGTTCTACCCAACACTACGGAACACCGAGGAACAACCAAAGGGGTTATATCAAACACGAGGAACAACCACAGGTCTAGCCCAACGACTTAAGGAACACTGAGGAACAGACAAAGGATTCTACCAACACTAAGGAACAGCCGAGAACAACCAGGTGTTATGATCAAACACCGAAGGAACAACACAAGGACTTCTACCCAACACTAAGGAACATGAGGCAACAACAAAGGATTCTACCACATATAGGAAACACCGCAGGAACAACAAAGGGTATAATCAAACACGAGAACAAGCAAAAGAATTCTACCCACTACTAAGGAACATGAGAGAACAAACAAAGGATTCTACCCACACTAAGGACACACGAGGAGAACAACCAACAGGGTTATATCAACCACCGAGGAAACAAGAAAAAGGATGTCTACGCCAACACTAAGGAACACTGAGGACAACTAATATAAGGATCTCAGCCCAACACTACGCGCGTACCGCCTGGTAACAACGAACAGGGTTACTTTTATCAAACACCAGTGGAACAAGATCTAAAGGATCTCTATCCCAACACTAAGGAACACTGAGGATATGAACAAGGATTCTTACACACTAAGCGCAACATCGCCAGGTAACAGACTCAACAGGCTTTTACATCTCTCTCATTCTCT
>CM042153.1:4258606-4321940 GCA_023376005.1 Doryteuthis pealeii | reverse complement strand
AGAAGAGAGATGCCAAGAAAAAACAATTTATATATGTATATATATGTATATAAGATATATATATATTCATATAACCGCTAGGAGAAGCTAATTTGTAAAAAGTGGTCGATACCTAAGTAGAGCCAAGTAATAAAGAAAATCTACTGAGTCAGACGAACCTACTATTAGTTTCGCATAAAGCTCTTCAGGGCTAAAATCTGACTCAGAGTCAGATTTTAGCCCTGAAGAGCTTTATGCGAAACTAATAGTAGGTTCGTCTGACTCAGTAGATTATCTTTATATATATATATATATATATATATATAAATATATATATATACCAACCCCTCCGCATGAGCAGAATGTGACACAAGGTCAACTTTTTAAGAGGTTTAAATTCGGAGTTTTCCTTCTCCTAGATTGGGTCTGTTGTCCAGGATTTTAACTCTGACCGAAGAGTCCTTTTTCTATGACTCTAACCATTACACCACACAGCCTCTACTTAAATATGTAAATATACTTCATTTGGAGGCACGTTTTCTAATGGTTTAAATCGTAGGAAATAGAGTCGACCCGATTCAATTCCTGGACGGAACTGTTTTCCGTTTCACCTAGCGCTAATACTCTTTGGAAAGGTATGAATCCAATTCCCCCTCCAGCTATGGGTAAATAGCAGGGCAGACTGGACTCTTTAACGATGGCTAGTTAACGAGTCTAGAAGAAGAAAAAAACTCTGAATTCAAACCAGATAAACACCACTTAAGAAATTGAGCTTGTGCCGCATCCTGCTCGTGCGGAGGGGTTGGTAAAATATATATACTTTATTTGGTATTTAGATAAATGTATACGTATATTTATATATACTAGTACAGTTGTAAATGTGTGCATATGTGTGTGTATGTTTTTGTGGTGCAGATCAAAACCGGACACCCTCCAAATATGCCCTCTAACTGTTGTCTAAACTCAAAGCGGAGGGGAGGTGGCGTCGACCCGTTAGAAAATCAAACACTTTGAAACAATTCAAAGTAGGTTCGTTACTTGCCGAAGCGCCGGTTGATTTCCACTTAGCAACCGCTGTAGGCATTCATCAATTGGCAATTGGAATAATCCAATTGGGGAAACTAAGCTTCTCTTAAGACTCTCTTTACCCTTACACAGGCCAAAGCAAATTGACCAGCCTTGCCGTCCCGTCCTGACTGTCCCGGCCCAGCCCGACCAACGAGCAGGTCTGATTTTGGGGTGTGGGGGGGGGTCGAGTAATGAGATTTTGAAACTT
The DNA here is from genome assembly GCA_023376005.1 of Doryteuthis pealeii. NCBI lineage: Eukaryota > Metazoa > Mollusca > Cephalopoda > Myopsida > Loliginidae > Doryteuthis > Doryteuthis pealeii. The sequence goes on along the minus strand of CM042153.1, from coordinate 4,320,685 downwards.
CCTTCTAAAATATCGCTCATTAAATTGGTTGTTGATGTTGTTTGAACTTACTTGATCTGAGCGCATTATACAGATCAGTTAGATTTATCACACACACACACACATACACACACACGTACACACACACACACACGTACACGTAGGTGTACGCTGACTCATAGAAACATATTATTTATACATATATATACATATATATATGTGTATATGCCTATTTATCGATGTGTGTGCGTGTGTGTTTGTGTAGATTTAAATTTAGTTGGATTTATCAGACATTTACGCACACACACACACACAACACACACACACACACACACACACATAGGTATACGCAGACTCATACAAACATATATATATATATTATATAATATATATATATATACACCACACACACACACACACAAAGTCACACACACACACGTAGCCATACACAGACTTATGCAACAATTTTATATATATATATATATATAATATATATTATATATATATATATGTATATTTTTGGGAGAATATGTGCTTAATTGAAGTCATACCTAATTTTGAAAATTAATTAATTGATAATTAATGAATTAGGCGGACGTACCTGTTAGAATGTAAGGTTAATCAAATCGAGAAAAAGTCAATATCTGTATATATATGTGTATATATATAAATATATATGTATATACATATTTATTGATGTGTGTGCGTGTGTGTGTAGGTTTAGAGTTACTTAGATTTATCAGACATTTAAACACACATACACACACACAAACTCATGCACGCACACACACATAGGTGTAGACAGACTCATACAAACATATATGTGTAAATATACATATATATCTATGTGTGTGTGTGTTTATGTTAGATTTATATTCATATTTATCAGATATTTAGACACACACAAACACACACTCACATATACGAACATCCACACTCACATATATCCAACCTAAAACAGTAGAACAGTAGTCATACACAGCCACCTACGGATATATATATATATATATATAATATGATATAATATGATATAATATAATAAAATAAATATATAAAGGTATTACCTATATATTTATTTGATGGCAATAGACCAGTCACAACCTTAGGTTTCATACATGCAAAATCGCATGCATTCATCAGGTGACGTTGATCCGAATACAAGGAAAATCATTAGAATTATTTAACATCCTTGATTGTATCGCCCCGCACCCATACAGCCCCCACCCAAACCGTTGACAGTATCCATTTTTTTACAGACCTGATGTCAACATCCGTCCAGCAAAATACACACACCCATGCACACATATGCATGCGAATACAAACGCTCACACTTCAGTATTGTTCAGTCCTTGCACACTCATGGAAAAGAGAGCCAAAATGAAGGAGAGACAACAGCAACTCCAGCGAGCATTACTCTTTGTTTGCAGTCACTGCCCCAGAGATTGCCATTCAAAAATTGGTCTGTTCAGCCACTCACGCAGTTGCAGATGAAAAAAATGGACACTACGCTATCGTCTTTAGTAGACGGAAGGATACCAACACACACACACATATATATATATATAAATATATATATGTGTGTGTGTGTGTGTGTATGTATTTGTGAGTGTATGTGTATCCGTGTTTGTAGTTCTATTATATGTGTCTGTGTGTGTGTGTCTGTGTGTGTGTGTGTGTGTGTGTGTAAATGCACTGACTCGGAAAATGGCCTTGGCAACAGGGGTTCAAATGAGGCTCTTATCGTTCACTTCACATTCTTAATTCAATAAACCTGCTAGTATGTTGTTGTGTCCTCCGCATGACACTTAACTGCATAAGGTGGTGAGGCTCCAGTTCTAGAGCTTTTGGAAGCAGAGAGTACACCATCATTACCATAACTCCCAGTTTCACGCTGAGCCAAATGGTATTACCTGTTAGTGTACCATCTCTTGGACAAATTTGTTTGAAAATTATTCATGAATGAGAAATAGTTGATTGTTGATACCCAGGCCTGCGTTTGCTTTAAAATAACGGTTTCTGATGTGAGCAAAAAAACCTGCATTCCATGAATAAATGTTTAACTGTCAAAGGTGTTTAACATGTTTCACATTGTGGTTGTTGTTATTGTTTGAGTAAATAGGAGTGCGTTAGTCTTATATGACCAATGCGTAATCGGTACATAATGACTTGTTCCTTTCTAGACTTCCTTAAAGTTGGTCTCCAGCCTCCCAAAGTGGGGTTGATTAGGAAGAGGTTATTATGGATGTTGTTATTCCAGTGTTGTTGCCATTTTGTATGAAGGAATCTATTGTTGTTCTTGTCTGAGTATATTGGTGTGCGTTGTCTTTCCGGTGAGTAATTCTAGGACAATCTATCAACGCCTTTAAATAGTAACAAGTTTGTATTATAATAAATATTCAAAATAGCAGATTTCAAATGTCTTATACTTTTATATTTGCTAAGTACGCTGTACATTTCTTAATTCACGGTGCAGGAGAAATATTCCGACCGTGTTTCTTTTATAATAATATGAATTTTCGAATAAAAGACGCATCTCTTCTCTGGTAATGTCCATCCGATGTTTTATAAGTATTCAATCGTAATAAGATGCAAGATTCATGAACAGACAATTCCGAACACGCTTGTGAGACAAAACATTTTATATATCACAGCACAGAAATAAGACAAGATACAATAACAATAAAATACATGTACATAAACATACAAGAGTAGAGATAAAAGGACTGCAGTGTCCGTACATACAAAATCACTTACTAGTGATGAGGGGTCGAAGCCCCCATGAGAGTTACATAGCGTTCGGGTAGAAGCCCCCACCAAGAAGAGTGTGACAATATCTCTAACCCATGTGCTCGTACGAGGAGATGTAGCAAAAGAGAGTGAAGCGTTTGAATCAGCCGCTTAAATACTATAGCCCCTGGTGTGAACAAGCGGCAACTCAGCGGGAAGATAACTCTTCCAGGCCAATGTGAAGATAATCCCAACAAGGATATATATATATATATATATATATATGTTGATGTCATCTTTCAAAACCGTTTATCCCAGCGTTCATAAATTTCGAATTATTCTGTGATAAATTTTCCTTTTCCTTATATCAGCAAAAGCCCTGAAGAAGATCTACTAAACAGATTGAAACACTACAGCGTTGGCTGAATAAATATCACTCATTTTATTTGAACCTGTGTTTTTTCAAATTTTTCACTGTATTACATACCGTCGGATTCACTTCGATCTTCTCTTCACGCACACACACACACACACATATATATATATATCTTATTATAATGGAGATTGTGGGTTTGTCTGTCTGTAACCGAAACTATATTACTATGCAAGTCACAGTTCCTTTAGTTATTTGCATCATATTCTCCATGATTTTATTTTTTATTTAAACCTCAATTATTAATAAAATTGTTTTACATTACTTACACTGTTGACCATATCTACATGCTAATAACATGCAATTGTATTTATATATACAACAAAATAGAGGTTTACAGTGTGAATGGGAAGGCTAATTTGCATATTGATCTTAAAAAATTGATTTTAAAATAAATATATGCTTAGTATTATTGATTTCTAATTGTTTGGTTTATCTTATTGAATATGAGCAAAAATTCTTCAATAAATCTTAAAAGAAATCCCTTAACAAGAAGAAATAACTGTAATATATTCTTTTACTTCCTATTTTAACTAAACAGTTTAATTAGGAAAATTTACCACTGAAAGACGGGGAGTAACGTAAAATGATGGAAGAGTTAGTTTCAAAGTTGTTCTATTTATCAATCATACCGCCTCTGTTCAAAATCTTTTTATCTACATATCTTATTCAGTTTCATTAGCCTTTCTAATTTAATATCATATTTTATTATAAAATTAACTAAATACTTGTACCCGGAGGGTGCATATATATGCTAGTATATATATATGCTATAATATATATATATATAATATATATATATATATACCCCGGTAGAGACAAACTGAAGTGCTTCCACTTATAGTTACAAAAGACGAGCTTTCTTGCAAATTAGAAACATTAAACGCCCGCAGAAAGGTGAATCAGTCGTTACGATGTGTCGTTTCCAACTACAAATTATCACGTCACAAGTCTGTTATTAAAATCAGTTGTTGTCGCTAGTTTCGTTTCATTAAATTACCTCCTGGTACATCTAACGAATCTTGGGGAATGCTCGCTTTCCCTAATAACCATCAACGGACCGATGGATTATCCGGGTGAAAATTACAGCGACAACCTCCCAGAATAATTGGACATCTCAAAGGAAACACAAACATCGCAACTGATTTTTGCCGCCATATCAGCTATGGCTAACTCGGAAGGAAAGTTACAATTTAAATGGGTTTTAACCCCGTCCAGACTAATCTTATCTGCGTGTTTTAACAATATTTATGAACTCATTATGGGTTATTTAATGCCAGAATTTGACTCATTTGTAAAAGTCTGTGTTGTGTCGTGAAGTAAGTACAGGGTGACCCCCCCCCCCAAAAAAAATGGGGTTCTGTTTATTTTGTGCTGGTAGTCTGCATCAGTAATGGTATAATACAGGGTGACCCAAAAAACAGAATTTGAGTTCGGTTTTTTTTTTTGGGGGGGTCACCCTTTACCTTTCTTTGTCTCTCCTTCACTACCTCTTTTTACCTACACTCATATACCAATATATATATATATATATATATATTTACCAACCCCTCCGCACGGGCAGGATGTGACACAAGGACAATTTCTTCAGCGGAATTCAACAGGTTTTTAAAATCAGAGTTTTCCTTCTCCTAGATCGGTTGCCTAACCAAGGTTAAAGAGCCCAGTCTGCCCTACTGTTTACCTATAGTTTGAGGGAGAGTAGGATTCATACCTTTCCCAAGGGTATTAGCGCCAAGTAAAATGCAATTACCACGTCCAGGATTTGAACTCTGGACGACGCGTCCATTTCCCATGACTTTAAACATTACATCACGCGCTACCAGAGGTCCATGGTATTATTCTACTTGTACCCCACTTGTACAAGGTACGGCACAAGGCCTTATTTACGTGTGACCACCCACAAGCCGAGACTCATGGGTGGTAGGCACAAAAAATGCGTCGATCCCGTCGGCATCCCCCCTCAAGTGGGGCGCCTAAGGCGCTGGGCAATGAACTCAGCCCTGCCCCTTTAAATCGAGGGGGCAGGTATTGCCTGTGGGGATAGCCCCCTGTGTTCGACACTATTAATAACACCGATCCAGTGGCCTCGAAGGACGGGTTGGGTCCATGGTAGAGGTTCTGAATAAACCTGTTAGGTTAAAATAACGTTACAATCCCTTATAAAAACACACACATGTGAGTTCATTTACCAGGGGAAATGGCCAAGGTTCTGACTATACTGCCACACATCTAGTTTAGTTTTTTTTTCTTGAAATCTCGGGATCATATTAACATGATGAAAAGCGCATAAAGCGTTGACTGATATGTATAGGATGTGCACTGTTGAACAATTGATATAATAAAAAAGATTATTTCTAGACATCTCGACTGCTGTCGAGAAAACCCAGTGGCTATCCATTTATCTATTTACTAGAAGTGACTACCCGGCGTCGCCTGGGTAAAAGGTGGGGGTGCAAAAAATTTAGTTTCGCATCGCAGATCCATTATTACTGAATCGTGAGTTAGATCCTCGCAGGATGCTCCATTAAAAATCAAAAATTAAAAATTGCGTTGATCCGGCCTGGTGGGGCATTAGAAAAAAAAGTACACACTCTGAAAAAAAATTAATGTCTCCTATTTAAAATAGTCGAATAAAAAAAAATCTATGCTATTACTATTTAATTTTTATTCTTTAATTATCTTCACGGATATAAATCAAATCCTCATTATTTTGGCTCAAAAATCAAGCCCTGGTGATATTTAATGTGTATATATATTTACTTTGTCGTTAATTGTTTTATTTTCGTCGTTTCCTCCGGACATACAGATTCACACAACTGCCCTTTATATATGTATAGGTTTCTCTTTCGCTTATTTCTATCTTCTCACGTCAATTTAGAAAAAAAAGAGAATCTTTGCAAAAAACATATACAATAGCTCAGTCAGTAGAGCGTCCGACGATGAACCACAAGGTTCCGGGTTCCATACCGGCCCCCGTCAATTCAGCGCGTGAGTAGCACAGGGATCTGTGCGGTAAAATAAAAAAAACTGATGTGGGGCTTCAATCTCGTTGGTCTAGCGCTAGTGAAACGGGAATAGAATCCCTCGCTGTCTGGCTGATATCGACATTAGGCCATTAAGACGAGTTTACTTACTTTAAGTTTTACTTATACACACACACACAACACACACACACACACACACACACACACATATATATATATATATATATATATATATATATATCTGTGTGTGTATGTGCGTGTGGGAGGTAGGGAGAGAGAGAGAGATAGAGAGAGAGAGAAAGGTGAGAGAGCGGAGAAAGTGACAATATATTGAAAATCAAATACAATCAATTCAATTAATATTCCGTCTCTGTTAATTTTAGAAACTTCATCAGAATGACGTTATTATTCTATACAGATTTGTATATGAGTGTAGGTAAAAAGAGGAGGCGGAGGAGAGAGAAAGAAAGGTAAAAGGGGGCCCCCCCCCAAAAAAAAAACAGAACTCAAATTCTATTTTTTCGGGTCACCTTGTATTATACCATTACTGATGCAGACTATCAGCACAAAATAAACAGAACCCAAATTCTTTTTTTTTTTCAGCCTGTACTTAATTCACGACACAACACAGACTTTTTCAAATGAATCAAATTTGGCATTAAATAACCCATAATGAGTTCATATACTGTTAAATTAACCAAACCAAGCCCTCACCTCAATTCTGTATTCTAAGCTCCACGAAATGGGCGGGAAATGTCAGTGAGAAATAATCCAGTTATTCAATAACAGATACCATGTTATTTTCCTCATCATTTTTTTTCGCTGAGGACATTTAGAATCGAAAATAATGACAGTTCTACAATAATGGTGACAATCTACCGACCTGATCTCATTATAGTGTAATATTATGTCATGTTCATATCCACATTGTATTTTATTTAAATCAGCACTTCAAAATCCATTGTAATTATGGTTTAGGACCGGTTTAGCTCAGTCAGTAGAGCACTTGCCTCGGTAATCACAAGGTTCCTGGTCCGATACCAGCCCTTGCTAACTCAACGTATGACATTAATGAGACGGAATCTCCATTATGAATAGAATAGCTGTATGTAACCGTCATTGGCTACGTTGTATAGTATCCAGCTAAATTTAAGTATACAATTTTTAAATCTCATATTGGATAGTCATCTGGGGCGGTAGAATATGACTGCTGTGTCTCTGCAGAAAGGTAAGACATTCCCCATTGGCCGAGGATAGTGACCAATGATTCTTAAGGATGGAATATATATATATATATATATATATATATATATATATATATATATATATATATATATAACTTCAAAGATTTACTCATAGTATTGTTCTCTAACTCAACGTATGACTAGCACAGGTTTCTGTGTGGCAAAGTCAGTAGCTGATGGACGGAGTGGTGCTCCACCTATGATTAAAAAAAACCTAAAAAATGACTCCCTCGATGTCTGGCTTATACCGACCTTAGGCCACCCCGTTGACTTTACTTTATCATTGCGAAAAATTGCTAAAAAGTCATAGAAGGTTATCTCATTATTAAGTAACATGTACATGTCTACTTTTTATTTTACTAGAAAAGGAAACGCACTCCGGGCGGTATTAACGATATTAAAGTTATCTATTAATTATTAATTAAATAATTATCTTAGAAATTTTACACGTATATGTTACACAAAATAGTAGATATTTATTTATTTGTAAAAAAAATAATTAATCTCTTGTTAGTGAAAAACGGGCGAGAGTAAAAAATAATTTTAAATTATTTTCGGTATTGTGCCGTAAGCAGTGGCGTGGCTTCGGTTACAGACAAATCGAGACGGAATCTCCATTATGAATAGATTTGATGTATGTAACCGTTATTGGCTACGTTGTATAGTATCCAGCTAAATTTAAGTATACAATTTTAAAATCTCATATTGGATAGTCGTCTGGGGCTGTAGAATATTATCGGCTGCATCTCTGCAGAAAGGTAATAATAATAATAATAATAATAATAATATATATATATATATATATATATATATATATATATATATATATATATATAACTTCAAAGACTTAATCATAGTATTGTTCTCAAACCATTCGAATATACGATATTCGATCTCTTCTTAAAAAAAGAACTGCTATCCAATGGTGAGTAAGATGCGATTTAAAAAGAGGGACGATATTACCTTTAGGCACCCCTTTTTGATCTCGATTAAGAAAGGACATGTTTTTCTTTTACACCGTCAATATCCGGTTGTTTTTTAGGGTTTAGAGGTTAGGGTTAGGGTTAGTGGTTAGGGTTAGGGATTAGTTTATTAATTTTAAAAAATCTAAAAATCTGTTAAAATAACCGGATATTGACGGTGTAAATGAAAAACATGTCCTTTCTTAATCGAGATCAAAAAGGGGTGCCTAAAGGTAACATGGTCCAAAAAGTGTATATTTACATTAAGCCAGATATTATAAAACCCTTTCTCATTAATGTGAAGTTAAACGCGCACAGACACGTGCTGGATTTGAACGCTGCTCGCCAAATCCATATCCTACTCCGATAACCATTTCACTAAAGACAGAAGTATCCAAGTGATCACCAACACCAAAATAGATGATTATGCAGCTGAAGTTGACAGAGAGTTTCAAGACTGCACTGAACAAACGCGCTAACAATTGCTTACGAGTCGGGTCTTTCAATGAACTCTTCGTAGCATGCATTCAAAGAGGTCAACATACGCTGGAAATGGACTCTGTGTCGTATAAGCATGATCCGCGATTGACCCACTCCCGCTGTTTTCACAGAGGAGTGAAATTGCCGGTTGTCACTTAAATACCCCACCCCTCCCCGAACCATCCTGGCCGATTGTCTCCAGCCGAAGAACGACAGTTGTGACTAAAAGCCTCCATTAGAGTAAGGGCTCGTTTTCGCAAGTTGATAGCCTATATACATGGGTTGAATTTGACCCATCCTAACGCTTGGCATTCGCTTTGGCTTGCAGCTTTTGGCAAAGTGCGAAATACAATTGATATGGAAACAAGAAAATCACTGGCAATACGGGTCACGTAGTGGAAACAAAAGGCGGATAAGTAGAACGAAAGATTGGTTGGTTATTTTCTTTATTTTCTTTAATTGCATACCAAATTGTTGGGGGCTATTTAATGCCAAATGTTTTGTATATACAATTTTGTTTTTTTAAAAGCGGGTTGAGTAATTGTTTTATTATTGTCATATGGAATGGATTCGATCAAAGGAGTTTAAAATCCTGAAAGAATTTGTTTGCATAAACTCGGGAAATGAAGATATCCAGCAAATCTTCCTACAGCTATGGGTAAATAGTTGGGAAGACTGGGCTCTTTAACCTTGGTATGGTAATCAGTATGGGGGGGAATGTAAACTCTGAATTCAAACCTGTTAAACTCCGCTTAAGAAATATGTATGTATGTATGCGTCTCTCTTTCTCTCTCTCTCCCTCTCTCTCTCTCTCCCTCCGGTACACACACACACACACACACACACACATATATATATATATATAATATAATATATATATATATATATATTATATATATGTGTAGATAGATAGCAATGGACGTTAACTAAACTAGTAAATATATGCACCCTCCGGTGCAAGTATTTTAGTTAAATTTTATAATAAAATATCATATTAAATTAGAAAGGCTAATGAAACTGAATAAGAATGTAGATAAAAAGATTTGGGGTATGATTGGAAAATAGAACAGCTTTGAAACTAACTCTTCCATCATTTTCCGTTACTCCCGTCTTTCATGGTAAATTTCCTAATTAAAACTGTTTAGTTAAAATAGGAAGTAAATAATAATATTACGTTATTTCTTCTTGTTAAGGGATTTCTTTTAAGATTTATTGAAGAGATTTTTGCTCATATTCAATAAGATAAAACCAAACAATTAGAAATCAATAATACTAAGCATATATTTATTAAAATCAATTTTTTAAGATCAATATGCAAATTAGCCTTCCCATTCATACTGTAAACCGCTATTTTGCTGTATATATAAATACAATTGCATGTTATTAGTACGTAGATATGGTCAACAGTGTAAGTAATGTAAAACAATTTTATTAATAATTGAGGTTTAAATAAAAATAAGATCATGGAGAATGTGATGTAAATAACAAAGGGAATTGTGACTTGTATAGTAATATAGTTTCGGTTACAGACAGACAAACCCACAATCTCCATTATAATAAGAAGATATTCAAATGTATTACGTGCAAATTTAACGAAAGATAGATAACTTAATAGATAGATTGATAGATAGATATATAGAGATTACACACACACACACACATACACACACTTATATATATATATATATGCGTGTGTGTGTGTGTAGATATATAGAGAGAGGGAGAGAGAGAGGAGGGAAAGAAAGATAACGATGGATGTTGATTAAATATCCCTAAGTATTACGTACAAAATTAACGAAAGATAAATATATAAATATATATTCATAAATATATAAATATACATATAGTATAGATATACATATACATATTATATGCATATATACATATATACATGTGTATATATGCATATATATATACATATATACATACATCTATATGGATATATATATACTAATCGCTAATGCATTGAACAGGAAAACCTTATTACTCACGTCTAGTTGAACTCTGCCAACATTCAAAGTAGATTAACAAACTTCCCAGTCCGTTTTGTGATATTAAAAGTCAATATCTTATTATAATGGAGATTGTGGGTTTGTCTGTCTGTAACCGAAACTATATTACTATACAAGTCACAATTCCCTTTGTTATTTACACACATGATTTTATTTTTTATTTAAACCTCATTTATTAGTAAAATTGTTTTACATCATTAAGACTGTTAACAATATCTACATACTTATAACATGCAATTATATTTATATATTCAACGAAATAGCGGTTTACAGTGTGAATGGAAAGGCTAATTTGCATATTGATCTTTAAAAAATTGATTTTAATAAATATATGCTTAGTATTATTGATTTCTAATTGTTTGGTTTTATCTTAATAAATATGAGCAAAAATCTCGGGGATAAATCTTAACAGAAATCTATTAACATAAAGAAATAACTGTAATTTTATTATTTTCTTCCTATTTTAACTAAATAGTTAAATTAGGGAAATTTACCACTGAAAGACGGGAGTAAGGGAAAATGGTGGAACAGTTAGTTTCAAAGTTGTTCTATTTTCCGATTATACCCCCTCTGTTCCAAATATTTTTATCTGAATTCTTATTCAGTTTCATTAGCCTAGAAAGGCTAATGAAACTGAATAAGAATTCAGATAAAAATATTTGGAACAGAGGGGGTATAACATGATATTTTATTATATTTTATTATATTAAAACTTAAATACTTGCACCCGGAGGGTGCATATATTTGCTAGTTCTAATAAATAAAAATGTTCTGTTGAATCCTTGCTTTCCTTTCGACCATCATCAGATCAGATCAAATAATTAAAGTACGAAGAACACTAATCACAAATCAACTGCGGCTTGAAAATCCGATGATTCCGTTTGGACAATTGTTTTAGTCTTTCACTTCGATTACGTCCGACATAATTCGGTTAAACGTCTACGTTTTCATTGTTTCACCGTAAATCTTTCTGTTCCCAAGCACAGTTCGATATTGTAAACTGCTCACGAAAATAAGATTAGATGCTGAAATCAATCATCTAATAGTATTAAAATGTAAATATTGCATTGTAATCTATAATGTATAGAGGACGGCGGATAACGCAGTGTTCCGGAGATTGTGTCTTGGACTCTCCTTCCATAGATTTATCTTAGGCGCCTTGAAAAGATTAGTGAGTTTGCATTCCAGATCAGTTACCACAGAGTAGAGAGTTCGAATCACACTAGGCGCTCCAATGATATTCCCTTAAAACAGATAACTACTTACTAACAGGACCTGTGAATATACTCAGTCGGCAGAGCGTCGGACTAGGAACCACAAGGTATGAGTAGTGCAGAGATCTGTGTGGTAAAGTGAGGAGATTATGGTAGGTGTGGCGCTCCACCTCAGACGCTAAATACCATCTCCTTGGTCTAGCTAGTGAAAAGGGGATAGACTCCCTTGCTGACTGGCTGATACCGAATTTAGGCTGCCGTCGACTTTACTTGCTTACTTTACTTTATGATAATTTGATTATTACAACGTTTAGTATGTTTACTTAAGAGCAATTGCCACATAGTTCAATATATAAAAAGTATAATGATTTTGATTTAACTCTCTCTCTCTCTCTCTCTCTCTCTCTCTCTCTCTCTCTCTCTCACACACACACACACACACACACACACACACATATATACACACTCGTTTTTATCTTTCTTTCCTTCTTTTCATCATCGACTGAAACAGATTAGTGTTATTGTTTTCAAGTTCTCACCCTTCTCTCTATCTTTCTCCTACTTTCTTTCTTTCTTTCTTTCTCTCTCTCTCTTTCTCTCTTTCTCTCTCTCTCTCTCTTTCTCTCTCTCTCACGCACACACAGACCACATTCGTTTTTTTATCTTTCTTTCCTTCTTTTCATCATCGACTGAAACAGATTAGCGTTATTGTTTTCAAAGTTCTCACCCCTTCTCTCTATCTTTCTCCTTTCTCTCTCTCTCTCTCTCTCTCTCTGTCTCTGTCTCTCTCTCTGTCTCTCTCTCTCTCTCTCTCTCACGCACACACAGACACACACTCGTTTTTTTTTCTTTCCTTCTTTTCATCATCGATTGAAACAGATTAGCGTTATTGTTTTCAAGTTCTCACCCCTTCCCGCTATCTTTCTCCGTCTTTCTTTCTTTCTTTCTTTCTTTCATTCATTCTTTCTTTCTTTCTTTCTTTCGTTCCAATTATATTTTTTGCGTAGCATGTCCTTTCTTTCGTTATAATAAAAACGGAATACTCCATTATTTAGCTGAGGTGACGACACTCATAAGAAATAAGAATTCGGTGGATGAGCGACACTACATAATCTTGATTTACATTTTTGCATTGCATCTTGGACGATTTGAACGGTTCAATTTTTAACCCGAGGTTATTGCAGAATGATAACGGACAGAAGATTTAGGACCACGCGTATTAATATATAGATTTGTCTGTAGTTTTGAGGTGAGGCTTGATAATTTGCATCATTTAGATATTTCAAATCGTGCAAATCTTTCTTGTTAATTGCACAACTTTTCGGTCGATATGCTCTCCGGTCTGCTTCACTTTTATGAATGGTTGGTTGGATTTGACGGTATGTGAAAATTTGTGTTCTTTTATGCCGAAAGCGTTCGGCTAGAAACCACAAGGTTCTCAGTGTATGAGTAGTACAGGGATCTGTGCGGTAAAGTAAGTAGCTGATGGTAGGTGTGGCGCTCCACCTCAGATGCTAAAACAATCTCCTTGATCTAGCACTATTGAAAAGGGGATAGACTCCCTCGCTGACTGGCTGATACCGACTTTAGACCACCCCGTCGACTTTACTATTACTACTACTCCGATGCCAAAGACATTTTTGTTTCATACTTTGTTGGCTATTTAATTTTCTACTTAAACAGCATTGTTTCAATTCTACTTAAACATCACTGTTTAATTTCTACTTAAACATCAGTTTAATTTCTACTTAAACATCACTGTTTCATTTCTGAGAAAAATAGAGGCATAAAGGAAGGAAGATTTTTCATCACCATTTTTATATTAGGATCATTCTCCCTCCAGTTATGGGTAAATAATAGGGCAGACTGGAACGTTAAGCCAGGTATGGCAGCCGGTCATAGAGAAGGGAAACTTTAAAATCAAACTTACTAAACTTCAAAAACGAAACTAACCTTATGTCACATCCTGCTCGTTAGGTAAAATACATTTCATATTATGAATTATTGAGATACATACATACATCTATCCACACACACACACACACACACACACACACACACACACACACACACACACACACGCATATTACTGAAACTTACATTAAGTTTATACTCATCTGCATTTGGGTAGATATTTTTCAGGCGAATAAGCTTTATTGAATATGACAGGCAAGTAATGCTTCTTTTTTTTAAATTCAGCTTTAGTTGTTTTATTACAAGGAAATGTAAGTAGTACACATTGTCTTTTCCTTTGGGTCCAAGATATTTCAACCATTCTGGTGCCAAAAACAATACAGCATCTCAGTTTGACAGAAGACAAACGAGCCTTTCTCCTATTCATTTGCTTAATGAGAGAAGAAGAAGAAGAAGAAGAAGAAGAAGAAGAAGAAGAAGAAGAAGAAGAAGAAGAAGAAGAAGAATACTGAGGAAGGAAGGAGAAATTAAATGATACTGGACCTTGCCAGAGAACTGAAAAAGTTATGGAATATGAAAGTGAAAGTGATACCAATTGTAGTTGGTGCACTTGGAACAGTCCCAAAAGGATTGGAAAAGGGTCTGGAATGTTTGGAAATCAGAGGAAGGATTGAAACCATTCAGAATTATGCAAAAAATTAAATTTTGACATTGCAAAAAAATGGTATATGCATAAACCAGAATCTGTTCTTCAGAACGAAACGCATGAAATTCTCTGGGACTTTGAAATAAAAACGTATCACCTTATCCCAGCAAGAAGACCATACCTAGTGTTGATAAACAAAAAAGGAAGAACTTGTCAACTGGTGGATTTTGCAGTGACAGCAGATCACAGGGTGAGGCTAAAGGAAAATGAAAAAATAGACAATATCTGGACCTGCCAGAGACTAAAAAAGTTTATGGAATATGAAAGTGAAGGTGATACCAATTGTAGTTGGTGCACTTGGAACAGTCCCAAAAGGATTGGAAAAGGGTTTGGAATGTTTGGAAATCAGAGGAAGGGTTGAAACCATTCAGAACACTACACTGCTGCAATCTGCCAGAATACTCAGAAGAGTCCTGGAGACCTGAGGAGACTTGCTGTCACTCAGACTCCAGTGAAAGACCATCACCTAATGCTGATGTGAAAACTCAAAAGGAGTAAAATAATAATAATAATAATAATAATAATAATAATAATATAATAATAATAATAATAATAATAATAAAGGTCGTACCAATTGTAGTTGGTGTCCTTGGAACGATCCCCAAAGCACTGGAAAAGAATTTGGGTGAACTAGAAATCAGAGGAAGAATCGAGACCATCCGAACTACGGCACTGTTGGGATCGGCTAGAATACACAGAAGAGTCCTGGAGACCTGAGGACACTTCCTGTCACTCAGCCTCCAGTGAACCACCAGTTATGACAGGTGTGAAAAACAAAAACTCAACAAATTATATCAAAGCAAAAATTGATAAAACTCAATAAAACTATAAATGTAGACTGTGCGATGACTGAAATGAGACTGTAAACCATGCATTAAGCGAATTCAGCACAAATGGAATACAAATCTAGACACGACTGGGTTGGGAAGCTGATCCACTGGGAATTATGCAAAAAATTTAATTTTGACTATACAACAAAATGGTATATGCATAAACAAGAATCTGTTCTTGAGAATGAAACGCATAAAATTCTCTGGAACTTTGAGATAAAGACGGATCACCCTATCCCAGTCAGGAGAAAAAAGAAAAAGAGAACTTGTCAACTGGTGGATTTTGCAATTCCAGCATATCACAGGCTGAAGCTGAAGGAAAATGAAATGATGGATAAATACCTAGATCTTGTCAGAGAACTGAAAAAACTGAGGAATATGAGAGTGAAATTGATACCAATTGTAGTTGGTGCACTTGGAAAGGTCCCAAAAAGCTTGGAAAAGGGATTGGAAAGTCTGGAAATCAGGGGGAAAATTGAGACCATCCAGAATACTGCATTGCTGCAATCTGGCACAATATTCAGAAGAGTCCTGGGGAACTGAGGAGACTTGTTATCACAGACTCCAGTTAAATACCATCAACTAACGCTGATGTGAAAAACTAATAATAATAATAATAATAATAATAATAATAATAATAATAATAATAATAATAATAAATGGACAAATATCTGGACCTTGCCAGAGAACTGAAAAAATTATGGAATATGAAAGTAAAAGTGATACCAATTGTAGTTGGTGAACTTGGAACAGTCCGAAAAGGATTGGAAAAGGGTCTGGAATGTTTGGTAATCAGAGGAAGGATTAAAACAATTCAGAACACTGCACTGCTGCAATCTGCCAGAATACTCAGAAGAGTTCTGGAGACCTGAGGAGACTTGCTGTCACTCAGACTCCAGTGAAAGTCCCTAAGTTAATGCTGATGTGAAAAATCAAAAGGAGCAAATAATAATAATAATAATAATAATATAATAATAAGAAGAAGAAGAAGAAGAAGAAGAAGAAGAAGAAGATATAGAAGAAGAGGAAAAAAGAAGGATAAAGTTATCGAGAAACAATAACATTATGAGAAGAACTAGATAAAGAAATTCAGAATCAAATGTTTTTTTAAGAATAAGAAAAGAAAATATGTTAAAAAGAAGATATCTTGGAGAAGAGGCAGATTGATTATTTCTGGTGAACAATACGAGCAATTGACATGTGAGCAGAAGTATTTTCTTCGTGGCATTTGTTGTGAGAACACGTTGATCTCTATAATTTATATTCTTTTTTATTATTTTTTGCATGGGGGTGCGAGTTCGCAAAATGAATGGGCTGTCCATGAGTTAAGATCCAGTCCCATTCTGGAAATGTCCAAGATAGTATTGACATATACGAAGCCCCCTTTTTCTATCTTTTCCCCCTTGGCTAAGATATTGACACAAAGGTCGATAATTCAATGTGCGCATCGGATACAATTTACACAAGAGGAAGAAAGACTATAAAGTTTCAACTGGCTTTTGACAAGAATGAATACCGTTTGCGACTTGTGTTTAATATCGAGACATTCATGCGCGTGAGTGCTTAGAAGGAGGAAGCGATCTGTGCTTGTGACGCCCGTCTTTATACTCATTAATAGGGGGATATGAAAGTGAAAAATAGATAAATAAATAAATAATAATAATCTTATTATAATGGAGATTGTGGGTTTGTTTTTTATGTAACCGAAACTATATTACTATACAAGTCACAATTCCCTTTGTTATTTACACCACATTCTCCATGATTTTATTTTTTTTATTTAAACCTCAATTATTAGTAAAATTGTTTTACATCGTTAAGACTGTTAACCATATCTATATACTAATAACATGCAATTCTATTTATATACACAACAAAATAGCGATTCACAGTGTGAATGGGAAGGCTAATTTGCATATTGATCTAAAAATTTGATTTTAATAAATATATGCTAGGTATTATTGATTTCTAATTGTTAGGTTTTATCTTATTGAATATGAGCAAAAATCTTGGGGATAATCTTAAAAGAAATCCATTAACAAGAAGAAATAACTGTAATATTATTCTTTACTTCCTATTTTAACTAAATAGTAAATTAGGAAAATTTACCAATGAAAGACGGGAGTAAGGGAAAATGATGGAAGAGTTAGTTTCAAAGTTGTTCTATTTTTCAATCATACCCCCCACTGTTCCAAATCTTTTATCTGCATTCTTATTCAGTTTCATTAGCCTTTCTAATTTAATATGATATTTTAATATACTAAAACTTAAATACTTGCACGCGGAGGGTGCATATATTTGCTAGTAATAATAATAATAATAATAATAATAATAATAATAATAGACTGTAAACCATATACTCTGCGAATGTAGCAAACTAGCACAACGAGAATACAAATCTAGACACGACTGGGTTGGGAATTATGCAAAAAATTAAATTTTGACATTGCAAAAAAATGGTATATGCATAAACCAGAATATGTTCTTCAGAACGAAACGCGTAAAATTCTCTGGGACTTTGAAATAAAAACGGATCACCTTATCCCAGCAAGAAGACCAGACCTAGTGTTGATAAACAAAAAAGAAAGAACTTGTCAACTGGTGGATTTTGCAGTGCCAGCAGATCACAGGGTGAAGCTAAAGGAAAATGAAAAAATAGACAAATATCTGGACCTTGCCAGAGAACTAAAAAAGTTATGGAATATGAAAGTGAAGGTGATACCAATTGTACTTGGTGCACTTGGAACAGTCCAAAAGGATTGGAAAAGGCTTTGGAATGTTTGGAAATCAGAGGAAGGATTGAAACCATTCAGAACACTGCACTGCTGCAATCTGCCAGAATACTCAGAAGAGTCCTGGAGACCTGAGGAGACTTGCTGTCACTCAGACACCTGTGAAAGATCATCTGCTAATATTGATGTGAAAACTCAAAAGGAGCAAATAATAATAATATAATCTGAGACTTCGAGATAAAGACGGATCACCATATCCCAGCCAAGAGACCAGACCTAGTGTTGATAAAAAAAAAAAAAAAAAAAAAAGAAAAAAAAAGAGAACGTGTCGACTGTGATTCCAGTAGATCACAGGGTGAAGCTTGAAAAAAGACTGGCGGATCTAGAAATCAGAGGAAGAATTGAGACTATCCAGACTACAGCACTGCTGCAATCGGCTAGAATACCCAGAAGAGTCCTGGAGACCTGTTGTCACTCAGACTCCAGTGAAATACCATCAGTTAACGCTGATGTGAAAAACTCAAAAGGAGTGAAAAATAATAATAATAATAATAATAATAATAATAATAATAATAATAATAATAATATAATGACCCATCTTCTCTGTACCTCAGGAGTGGTGGTGGTGCTAGCCTCTATTTAAGTACATATAGATAACTGTGTGGGAATTATGTGAAGGACTCTCCTCCTAATTTGTGATCGACAACTCGGTATAACTGGTCATTACGATATAACAAATATTAATAATAAGAATAAGAATAAAAATAAGAATAAGAATAAGAATAAATCAAATTTTGATCATACAACAAAATGGTATATGCATAAACAAGAATCTGTTCTTAAGAATGAAACTCATAAAATTCTCTGGGACTTCAAGATGAAGACGGATCACCCTATCCCAGCCAGGAGACCAAGCATAGTGTTGATTAACGAAAACAAATGAGAGAACTTGGAAACTGGTGAACTTTGCTGTTCCTGCAGATCACAGGGTGAAGATTAGGGAAAACAAGACAAAGATGGACAAATACCTGGACCTTGTTAGAGAATTGAAAAAGCTGTGGAATATGAATGTCAAAGAGATACCAATTGTAGTTGTTGCACTTGGAACGATCCACAAAAGACTGGAAAAAAGACTGGAGGATCTGGAAATCAGAGGAAGAATTGAGACCATCCAGAGCAAATCGGCTAGAATACCAGGAGAGTCCTGGAGTAGGAGACTTGCTGTCACTCAGACTACAGTGAAAGACCATCAGCATGCACTGGTGGGAAAAACTCACAGGAGTGAAATAATAATAATAATAATAATAATAATAATAATAATAATAATAATAATAATAATAATAAAGTCGGTATCAGCCAGACATCGATGGAGTCTATCCCGTTTTCACTAGCTCTAGACCAAGGAGATTGGTTTTCAGTATCTGAGGTGGGGCCAACACCTACCACCAGCTTCTCACTTTATCTCACATTCCTGAGGGACGGTATTGAATCTGGAACCTAGTGGTTCTCGGATTAAAAAAACAAAAAAATAAATCAACCAAATACAATTCTCAGTCTATAAATGTTTTAATTCGTGTACCAGACGATATGCTGTTTGGAGGTTGGTTTTGAAGGATATCACAATGCAGGTGTAAAGAAAAAAGAAAAATTTAAATAAAAAAAAATGTAATTTAACTAAAAATGCCATAACAAGACGACAACTACTTCAGTTCCAGTGTTCTTCTTCTGAAGAGGTTTTATCTCGAAATATTAATATTAAGAATAAATCACGCGTTAACAAACAACACCATTGTAACATTTTTTTTTCATTGCAACTTCATTGTGATAGCCTTCAGAACCAACCTCCAAACCAATATATACACAATGCTTTAAGCAAATTCTAAAATATATATATATATATATATATATATATATATATATATATATATATATATATATATGACCACAAACCGAAAGCAGAAAAGACAAAATCGACATTAAAAAAAAGAAAAGCAAAAAATACACATCAATTTTTTTTCCGAAATGAAAACAAAAATAAAGAATTGCACAGAAAATTAGAAAATCGTTATTTCGACCACAAATAAGTTCGTATTATTGGCTTTGTAGAAAACAAAACAAAAAAAGAAACACCCCCTCCCCCACTCACACACACACAATCAGCTATCCGGAAAAATATCGATTTATTGTCGCACACAGTTTAATCGACAAAATGAAACTGACTCGTTAATCTTTTCAAGCAATATCGATTTTTTTAAAATAAATTTACTTTTTGTTTTATTTTACTTTTTGTTCAGACGCTGATCTGATAAAGTAATTAGACGTTCAAATAGAATAAAGTTAAATGGACAAATATGAATATTTTTACTACTTTTCAGTTTATACCTTATGGATTTCATTCATCATCATTATCATTAATTTTAATCTAATTAGTTATATATTTGCCAAGCTTAATCTAGTCTGGTACAAGGCCATTTAAAACAGTGATATCATTAATTTTAATCTAATTAGTTATATATTTGCCAAGCTTAATCTAGTCTGGTACAGGCCATTTAAAACAGTGATATCATTAATTTTAATCTAATTAGTTATATATTTGCCAAGCTTAATCTAGTCTGGTACAAGGCCATTTAAAACAGTGATATCATTAATTTTAATCTAATTAGTTATATATTTTGCCAAGCTTATCTAGTCTGGTACAAGGCCATTTAAAACAGTGATATCATTAATTTTAATCTAATTAGTTATATATTTGTCAAGCTTAATCTAGTCTGTACAAGGCCATTTAAAACAGTGATAACGCATCGATTTTTTTTTTGCGCGCGAATTTTCAGTGGGAGAAATTGGATTGGGGTTAATTCCATGTCAAATCATCCAGAAAAAAGTAAAATTGTCACCCCCCACCCTTCAATTTTTCTGAAATTTTGTCCAGGTGTGATCTATGTTAAAGTGATACAATCCCCAAAACTTGAGCTTCCAATTCCCAAAACTGACCAAGTTATGTTGATTTTTATCTTAGCCCCCCCACACATTTTTTTTTTTGGGGGGGAATGGCGACTTTATGTAATCTATTTTCGTCATTAAAATGAGTTCTAGAGCTTCCCCGTTCTTAAAAATTGGTTTATAAAAGCCTTTTGTCCCAAATAATCGAAAAACTACCGGAAAAGTCTTAAAAGTCACCAATTTTAAGTTATCAATGATGTCTGATTTTTCATCGCAAGATCAATAGATGGGAAAATATCGATGTTTATTGATTTTAACGGCATGTTGGCCCCTCTGGGGATGTTTTATGCCGAGAGGTTAGGAAATCACTTGAGGTTCCAGGTTCGATACCGGTCCTTGCCCTCTCAACGTATAAGTAACGGAGTTTGGATAATTGCGGAAAAGTAGGGAGCTGATCATAGGTGGGGCGCTCCATCGCAAATATTAAAACAATCTCCTGGACTAGCGCTAGTAAAAAGGGGATAGTCTCCTTGCTGCTCGGCTAATACTGACATCAGGCCAATCCGCTCACTACTTTTATGTACATTTTATGTAGTTATTTATTAAGTGTTGTTTTTTTTCACAAGATCCTTTCGAATATGAATAATTTTTAATCAGTTAAATTTTCAATACACACATTCAAGACAAAGAAAAAAATAAACAAAAACTCCAAATACTAGAAGCTTTATACATAAAACAATACAAACCATCCTTAAATAAAATTAATTTCAATGCAGTACACACATTTAAAATGCCTATAGCACCTTTCCCATCAATTCTCCTACTTCCAGCCTCCACATCCATTAATATAATTTGATACCCCTGATGATGGCACTTCAAAGACCCGAAAGTACTCGGGACATGAACTTTGGTTGACTAATCCCCAAATTCCACCCTAATATTAAAAAGTTGGCCAGAAAACTTGAAAAAATCACAAATAAAATTGTTAAACAGGAGATGTGTCTTGTTTAATTCAACATGCACAAATGAAAGAATGCTGCCCAAATACACATATATATACATATATACTTTTTCTCGTCTTTTGCATTTCTTAGAGTTGCGTCACGCGTCATGACATCTTCGCATGCGTGGATCGCGACTTGCCTTTCAAAAATATAACGCTGATCAAATATAGTTACATAACTAAAAAAGATTTTCATCTCCTGTCACATATAAAAACATCCATCATTTTCTTCACCCCAAAACATCCTGATGAAGGTTCAATGAAACCGAAATGTTTAAATATCGATAATTAAATTCATCCCATTTTCGGAACATTTGTTTTTTCAAATTTTTTTTATATTCTCGGATTTATCTTCCATATTTACTCCCATATATATATATATATATATATATATATATATATATATATATGTGTGTGTGTGTGTGTGTGTGTGTGTGTGTTATAGAAAATAAAAAAATAAAAATACTGATTTTTTTTAGCATGAATAGATAGTGAATTTATGTGCCGAATTTAACAGGGTGAACCTGGGAGTAATGCCAAGAAAGGATTCCCAGATCTCCAGAACTAGAGCCTCACTAATAGCTGCAGTTTACTTTCATATTCAGGACAGCGAATTTTCAAGTTGTATGTTATGAAAAGTGACCATAAACAATCACCCGTGACCAAATTAGGTAAATGAGAAATTAATGAGTCGTATCAGACAGACGTAAATATTTACGGCGACGATCAAAGGGTGCCAACCCGAAGACAGCCGACAGCGTGACTAAAAGTGTCACGTAAGGTGAAAGAAATCAGTGAAATAGTCACGACCAAGGAAATGCTTAGTCACACAGGGAAACTATAAATCGTTTGTATTGATTAGTAACCTAACAATCCGGCCCTGATTAGCAAGCTATAAACAGCTGAGTAGTGAGTTCGATTCTCCCAAGGTGCTCCATCTTTTTTGGTTTAATTCAAACTTGAGCCACTCTATTGCAAATTTATAACATATCTCTTTTTTAAAATCATCTCATGAATACCTATCTATTTATATATGTATTTCATGGCCAAATCTACATCAGCACTTATTGTTGTGTACTTTGTTATATGGGCTAGTAAAATAAAAAAACACCTTCCGGGCGATGTAAAAATACATTTTTGAAAAGTATTGTTTGAGGATGTGGAAGTTAAAAATTAAATGGCGGAGAGTTTGAACCATAAATCCTGAAATCATCAAATGTATTAAAGGAGTAAAAAAAAAAAAATAAAACAATTTGAAATCGAAACTAAGTTCTATTAACTTTGAATATCTATTAAAATAAAACAAACTATATATAAATTTTATATATAACATTTTGAGTGCATTTATTCTATGTTATGACGATTTCGGGTATAGTGACATAAGCAGTGACGTAGTTTTGTTACAGACAAAAACCGGAAGCAAGTCTCCATTATTAATAGATTATAACATATCTCTTTTTAAATCATGTCATATTACTGACTACCTTTCTCTCTCTCTCTCTCTCTCTCTCTCTCTCTCTCTCTCCTCTTCTCTCTCTCTTTATATATATATATATATATATATATATATATATGTGTGTGTGTGTGTGTGTGTGTGTGTGTGTGTGTATTTGGGCAGGATTCTTTCATTTATACATTTTAATTTTTAAAAAAGCTGGAATACATCACCCCTGATGATGGCACTTCGTAGTGCCGAAAGTACTTGGGAACTGAAATTTGGTGGACTTATCCACCAATTCCACCCAAACATTAAAAAGTTTGCCAGAAAATTAGAAAAGATAAAAAATAAAATGGTTAAACAGATGTGCCTTTTTTTAAATTATATATATATATATATATATATATATATATATATATATATATATATATATATATATATATACCAACCCCTCCACACGAGCAGGACGTGAGACAAGGTCAATCTCTTAAGCGGAGTTCAACAGGTTTGAATTCAGAGTTTCCCTTCTGCTGGACCGGTTGCCTAACCAATGTTAAAGAGCCCAGTCTGCCCTACTATTTACCTATAGCTGGAAGGAGAGTAGGGTTCATACCTTTCCCAATGGTATTAGCGGTAGGTGAAATGCAATTACCACGTCCAGGATTTGAACTCGGGGCAACAAGTCCAATTCCCATGACTTTAACCATTACACCACGCGCTTCCACTGTTTTCTATTGTGTACTTTGTTTGTCATATGTATTATAACATATCTTGTTTTTAAAATCATGTCATATCACTGAATACCTTTATATTTATATTGGTAATGTTCCCTGGCCAAATCCACATCTGCACCTATTACTGTGTACTTAGTATGTCATATGTCATCATCATCATGTCACGCTGTCAGCGCGGATATCCATGACAATCTCTCTCCATCCGTCCCTATCGCTCATTATTCTCGAGAGGTCCTCTATGCAGCATCCTGTATCCGCACAGAGCTGATCAATGTACATCTTTGCTGGTCGGCCCACACTGGCGTGTCCATGTGTTGGCTTCCACAGAAGGACGTCGCTTATGAGTTCGTCCTTGCTTCTCCAGCAGTGTCCCGCGTGTCTTGTCCGTTTTACTCGGATGGTTTGGGAGATATGTGGTAGGTGACCGTACAACTATATATATATATATATATATATATATATATATATATATATATATATATATTAGGAATCTTGTGGTGTAATGGTTAAAGTCATGGGAAATGGACTCGTCGTCCCGAGTTCAAATCCTGGACGTGGTAATTGCATTTCACCTAGCGCTAATACCCTTGGGAAAGGTATGAATCCTACTCTCCCTCCAGCTATGGGTAAATAGCAGGGCAGACTGGGCTCTTTAACCATGGCTAGGTAACCAGTCTAGGAGAAGGACAATTCTAAATTCAAAACCTGTTGAACTCCGCTTAAGAAATTGACCTTATGTCACATCCTGCTCGAGCGGAGGGGTTGGTAAATAGATATAGTCTTCAAATATAGTCCCCAGTATTAGCGGTAGAATTTCTAGCCTATTACCAAACAAAGAGATATTTACCAAAGCAGCTACCTACTACAACAAAGTGTTACAAGAGAGCGGTTTTAAAGAGCAAATAGAATACAGAGCTAACACAGTGACCACACCAAGTACACCAAAAACCAGAAAAAGGAAAATGATCTGGTTCACACCCAAATATTCACCTAGTGTTAAAACAGATAAAGTAAAAAAAAATTCCTAGAATTAATAAAGAAACACTTCCCACCCAAACACAGATACCACAATATCTTCAACAAAAAGCACAGTAAAAACTAAGCTACTCGTGCGGACCGCCGATTAATAACAGCCAGTCTTAAACCCAGAGATACCCAGCCTGCACGTGCAGATATAAGGAAGATTGCCCACTACAACAAAGATGCAGCGTAAAATCAGTAATCTACCCAGCAACAATTAAACCAACCAAGACAAACCGCCCAGCAACCAGCGAAAGCTATGTGGGAATGGTGCAATGTAGCTTTAAACAAAGATACTACGCGCACAACGCATCGTTTAGACACGAAAACAAAAGGAACGTAACAGCACTATCAAACAAGTAATGGGAATACAAAAACAGGGCAAACATAGAATGGAAGGTTTTAGACCGGCCCATAAACGGATAAAAAAGTGTGTTCTGTGTACAACAGAAAAATTGCGAATTCTCCAAGGAATAACATCAAAAAAATTCCTGAACACCAAATCGGAAGTCTTCAGGGCATGCCCGCACAGGAAAAAATCGTAATATGGTCTTGGAGTGGTTAGGAAGACACATACACAGACAACCACCATAATTAGAAAAAATCACCTAACAAAAACAATAACAAAACACACAACCACACAAATAACCGAGAAAACCGACAACAAATCTATATAGCGAACCCCCCCCAAAAAAAAAGTAAAAATTGAAAAAAAAAACCTCAAACGTGCAAACAGGAATGAATGAAAGCAAAAAGATCCGGGAATCAGCAAAATCTTGAACTTCATCAAGATAAGCAGATAAAAGGAAAAGCGGGGAGACAGGCGGCGTGCAAAAATACATGAGCCCAACAACGTGAAGATACACGCTCTAATTTACCGAAAAACGCGAAATAAATTTGACAGTTTCATAAGGAAAAAGAAAAATTGCCTGTTAACTACAAAACTTAATGGATTGTAAGGAAATTCAACAGGCACTAAAAGTATACTACTGTCAACAAATTTCACTCAAAATGACAGTCATTAGCGTCGATCATAGCCTCAATCCTGTTCCGGAACCTGGAGCCAGCTGACGTTACAGTTTCCCAGGGAAGGTCTCAAAAACTACCTTAATTCTGTCGATTAACTGGGCTCTTGTAGTACTGGCACAGCGATGTGTGTCTTTCTCAATAGTGGCACATACATAATAATCCATGTTGTTAAGATCTGAGGAGTTAGGAGGCCAAATATTGGAACTGGTGTAGTCGAGAAAATTCGCCGACAACCATTTTTGACTTTTCCCCAGAGGTGTGGCAGAGGGCCGAATCCTGCTGCCATACATATCATCTACCATTGGCTACGTTTGTTATCCAGGGCTTGACTACAATGTTTAGCAACTCCACGTAGGCATCTGAATTGAAGCTGATAACCTTTCTGCACATTTTCAAGTAATTCTGTATACAAATGCAATCAGATCGTCTGTTATGTTGCTTTCTTCCAACCGCTGACTCGTAGTCTCCATTGCAATTCTCCAGTTCGTACCTGATTGTTTTTACAGTTTTCATGGATCATTGGACAACAACTATAATCTCTTTATTTTGATAGCCGGTGTAGATCATCCTGATACAAGTTATTCTCTTCCATGATTCAGGTGGGTTGCAGTCACACATTCTATGTGTCATCACGTATATGAATGAAGAAGGGTCAAAGCTTTTAAATGATACGTAGTGTGCGTCAATACCTCCAACCCACAGAGAAAAATAGCCAAATATAGATATCTCAAATTTATCCCGCACACCCTATATATATATATATATATATTCAATCTGAATATATATATATGTATTCAAACTTTGTAAACTATATATATATATATATATATTATATATATATATATATATATATTATATATATATATATATATATTATATATATATATATATTATATAGATAACAATTAATATATATATATATATTATATATATATATTATATATATTACATAGATATATTATATATCATATACATATTATGTATATTATATATATAATAAATATACATATATTATATATAAATATATATTATATATAAACATACATTGTATATTATATACAAATATATGTTATATATAAATATACATTGTATATTATATATATATAAATATACATTGTATATTATATATATGTAAATATACATTGTATATTATATATATATATATATATATATATATATATATATTGTATATATATATATATATATATATATATATATATATATATATATATATATATATATTATATATATATAATTACTGCCTTTTTGCTCATAGAATTCAAAAGAAATAAAACAATTCATTGAGGACAGTTGCGTGATTCAACCACGTTCAGATTGATATTAAACAGAACGATTCTATTCAGGATTTTTTGAAAACAGATAACGCATTGAAAATTTGGGGTGTTGGAGTAAAAAACACAATCCGAAAATTCCGTATCATCTTTTTTTATTTCAAATTCCTTGAAAAAAAACTTAACTGTTGAAAAATCTGTACATATTGAAGCGTATTAGATAAGAAAATGTTTCAGGCTAACTCATGGGAACTCATGTGAATATTTAAAGAGGAATAATTTGGACCCGGAATTCTCTGGAAAAAAAATATCCATGCAATGGCAACACATTAATTCCAGGTGTATGTTCTGATTTTCTTGGAGATTGTGACGATCTCATCCGTATTAGAGAACTCTTCTTGCTATTTCGACTGTTCTCAGGAGTGTTGTCATCTGTAGAATGCCAGGTTTTTCTTGGGTATGTGTTTCTTGCAAATTTTTTCCGAGGCTCTAGGGAACCTTTCCGAAAACACCAACAACGATCGTCTCAAATGGAACTCTCAGACCCTTTTTTTTTCTTAGTTCTCTTAATGTATTCTTAAAACAAATATATATTATAGATTAGAAATATATAAATAAAAGGAAAAAATGAAGAATGAAAGATAAAGAAAAGGTGAAAAAGAGGATAATTATCTTCAATAGTAAAAGTGAGAAATTAAATAGATATAAAATGACAGAGAGAGAGAGAGAGAGAGAGAGAGAGAGAGAGAGAGACAGAGACAGAGACAGAGACAGAGAGAGAGACAGAGACAGAGACAGAGAGACAGAGACAGACAAGAAGAAGAAGAAGAAGAAGAAGAAGAAGAAGAAGAAGAAGAAGAAGAAGAAGAAAATACTACTACTAATAATGATAATAATAAGAAAGATAGCGAAAGATAGAAGAGAAAGCGGGGAAGAGAGATGGAAGGAGTGTGTCCTGTGGGATATATATATATATATATATATATATATATATATATATATATATATATATATATAGATAGAGAGAGAGAGAGAGAGAGAGAGAGAGACTTATTGTTGAATGTTTCAAACGGTAAAAAGGGATATTTCAAAAGAAACGTAGGAAGAGGAAAATAAGTTTAAAACGAGAGAAAATGAAGGAAAAAGAATGAAAGGAGATAAATGAGGTATTATATTTAGTAAAAGTGATGAAGGAAGTTAAAAAAAGGATGAAAGAGAAAAATATATATGTTATAAGTAAGGTAAAGTCGTCAGGGTTGCCTAATGTCGGTATCAGCTAGAGAGCGAGGGAGTCTATTCCCTTTTCCCTAGCGCTAGACCAAGGAAATTGTTTTTGGCTCCGAGGCGTGGTGCCACACCTACCACTAGCTCCTCACTTTACTACATAGATCCCCGTGCTAATCATACGCTGAGTTGGCTGGGGCCGGTATCGAAACCGAAACCTTGTCGGACACAAAGGAAAAAGAAAGAAAGTTGAAAAATAAAGAAGTATATTTAATAGTAAAAATGAGGAAAGAAAAAACAGAAGGAGAAATGAGAGAAAGAATTAAAATATGTTTAAAACGAAGAAAAAAGAAGGAAAAAGTAGGAAGATGAAAAAGGAGAAATTATTCTTAATAGTAAAAGTGATAAAGAAAATAAATATATAAAGAAATAAAACGAAGAAAGAAAAAATAAGTTAAAATCGAAAGAAAAAGAAGAAGAGAAAGAAAGGTGAAAAATAGGGAATTATATTAAGTAAAAGTAGTGGAAGAAATAAAGAAATAAAGAAAGAGGGGAAGAAAGAAATATGTTATAAATGAAAACAAAAGGAAAATTATACATGGTGTGTCAAAAATATCGAGATTTTTTGTACTTTTTGACACACCTCAAAATGCACACTCTAAAAAAAAAATACCGTTCCATTCATTTTTTTTCAGAATACAAGGTGTGTTAAAAATGGACCAAGTTTAAAGCTGTATTTACCAGAAAATAGAAAAGAAGAAAGAATGGAACGTTAATTTTTTCAGAAATCAAGGTTTGTCAAAAAAGTACAAAAAGTCTCGATACTTTTTTGACACACCTTGTATTTAATAGTAAAAGTCATGAAATAAATAAAGGAAGAACGAAAGAAATATGTTAAAAACGAAGAAAAAGAAGGAAAAAGAAAGAAATATGAAAAAGGAGGAATTATATCTATTATTAGTGGTGATTAAAGAAATAAAATAAGGAAGAAAGAAAGAAATACGTTAAAAACGAAAAAAAAAAAGAAAAATGAAGGAGAATTAAACAAGGAGAAATTCTCTTTAACAGTAAAAGTGAATAAAAAAATAAAGAAAAGAAGAAGTAAGAAATATGTTTAAAACGAAGAAAAGAAGGAAAAAGAAGCAAGGGAGAAAAAGAAAAAATTATCTTTAATAGTAAAAGTAATAAAAAGAAGAAAGAGAGAAAGTAATTGATTAAAAACGAAAAAAAAGGAAAAATAAAGAAAGGTGAAAATGAGGAATTATATTTAATAGTAAAAGTGATGAAAGAAATTGTAATAAATAATTGAGAATTACCTCCCTATCTTAAGATTACTTCCCTTTGGAGAACTCTCTAGTAAATACGGATGACCGATAATAAAAAAATAAAGAAATAAAGAAGAGTGATACGAAACATAAAGGCAGGAGAAAAAATATAAGAAAAGAAAGAGATTAAATGAAAATAACATAGAATTCATAAAAAGAAGGCTAAACAGAGGTACGAAGAAAACAACAAAAGAAAGAAACAAGAGAAAGAAAGAAACAAATTAAAAAAAGACAGAAAAAACAAACAAGAGAAAGAATTAAACAAGAGAAAGAAAGAAAGAAACAGACAGAAAAAAACAAAGAGAAAGAAAGAAACAAAAAAAAAGGAAGAAACGAACAAACAAAAGAAAGAAAAGACAAGAGAAAGAAAGAAACAAACAGAAGAGAAAAACAAACAAACAAGAAAAAGAAAAAAGGAAAGAAAGAAACATGAGAATGAAAGAAACAAGAGAAAAAAAGAAACGAGAAAAAGAAAGAAACAAGAGAAAGAAAGAAACAAGAGAAAGAAAGAAACGAACAAACAAACAAAAAAAAGAAACAAACAAACAAGAGAAAGAAAAGACAAGAGAAAGAAACAAACAAACAGAAGAGAAAAACAAACAAACAAGAAAAATAAAAAAGGAAAGAAAGAAACATGAGAATGAAAGAAACAAGAGAAAAAAAACAAGAAAAAGAAAGAAAGAAACAAGAGAAAGAAAAAACAAACAAGAGAAAGATAAAACAAGAGAAAGAAAGAAAGAAACAGACAGAAAAAACAAAGAATAGAAAGAAAGAAACAAGAGAAAGAAAGAAACAAACAAGAGAAAGAAAAGTCAAGAGAAAGAAAGAAACAAGCAGAAGAGAGAATGAAACAAACAAGAGAAAGAAAGAAGAAAAGAAACATGAGAATGAAAGAAACAAGAGAAAGAAAGAAACAAGAAAAAGAAAGAAAGAAACAAGAGAAAGAAAGAAACAAGAGAAAGAAAGAAACAAGAAAAAGAAAGAAAGAAACAAGAGAAAGAAAGAAACAAACAAGAGAGAGAAAGAAACAAATAAATAAAAGAAAGAAAGAACCAACAAGAGAAAGAATAAAACAAGAGAAAGAAAGAAAGAAACAGACAGAAAAAAACAAAGAATAGATAAGAAGAAACAAGAGAAAGAAGAAACAAACAAATAAAAGAAACAAACAAACAAAGAAAGAAAAGACAAGAGAAAGAAACAAACAAACAGAAGAGAGAAACAAACAACAAGAGAAAAAGAAGGAAAGAAAGAAACATGAGAATGAACAAACAAGAGAAAGAAAGAAACAAGAAAATAAAGAAAGAAACCAGAGAAAGAAAGAAAGAAACAAATAAACAAGGAAAAAAAAATAAACAAGAGAAAGAATAAAACAGAGAAAGAAAGAAGAAACAGACAGAAAAAAAAACAAAGAGAGAAAGAAAGAAACAAGAGAAAGAAAGAAACAAATAAACAAAAGAAAGAAAAAAACAAACAAGAGAAAGAATAAAACAAGAAAAGAAAGAACAGACAAAAAAAAACAAAGAATAGAAAGAAAGAAACAAGAGAAAGAAAGAAGCAAACAACAAACAAGGAAGAAAAACAAGAGAAAGAAAGAAAGAACAAACAGAAGAGAGAAACGAACAGCAAAGAGAAAGTAGAAGGAAAGAAAGAAACATGAGAATGAAACAAACAGAGAAAAAGAAACAGAAAATAAAGAAAGAAACAAGAGAAAGAAAGAAACAACAAACAAAAGAAGAAAAAACAAAGAAGAGAAAAGAAAGAAAGAAACAGACAGAAAAAAAAACAAAGAAGAGAAAGAAAGAAAGAAACAGACAGAAAAAAAAAACAAAGAAGAGAAAGAAAGAAAGAAGAGAAATAAAGAAAGAAACAAGAGAGAAACGAACAAACAAGAGAAAGAAAGAAGGAAAAAACATGAGAATGAAAACAAAAAGAAAGAAAGAAACAAGAAAAATAAAGAGAGAAACGAGAGAAAGAAAGAAAAAAGAGAAAGAAAGAATCAAGGGAAAGAAAGAACAAAAGAAAGAACGAAAGAATCAAAGAGAATATTGATGAAATTGAAAATAGGAAAAACCAAAATCCAAAGAATAAATACGGGTAACAGATAAGAAAAAATAAATATTAAGAAAAGAAAATGAGGAACAACAATCCTAGGAATAAAAAAGAGAATACCTTGAAGATGAATGATGATAAAGAATAATATTCCAAAACCTCGAAGATTCAAATTGCAATGAGAAGATAAAAAAATCCTAACTTTTCTTGCTGCTTATCTCGCACAGACCCTTTGGAAGGGATGCATAAAATTACGGCATTTTCTGTGTTGACATCTATTTTGTGAAGATATTGCAAGTGCCCGTTCAACAGATTTTGATAATCCAGTTAAATTCAACCGGGTATCGAAAGAAAAAAAAATCAAAGTTACATTCCTCCACAGACCTAGCACATTTGATTCAACGTAGGAATATATATATATATATATATATATATATATAATTCTTATAAATTTTTATTTTCTCCAGGCAAAAGTTTGTATTGTGTAATTACAAACTATAAAGCCGGGAATTTTTTTAAAACTGTCGGGGTATTATATATATATATTATATATATATATATATATATATTATATATATATATATATATGTCTAATCACAAATAGAATTCAAAAAAAAAACTTAATAATTTATTCTTATCTAGCATTTGAAAACAACGAAAAAAATTGAAAAAGAGGAAAGTTTTTTAAAAGTATCATCTATAATTTGACTCGTTTGTTTGTTTTTTTGTTTTGTTTTGTTTTGTTTTGTACACAACCTTGCGGTTTTGTTTCGATTCCGTTTATCGCAAAAAAGATTTATACACACACGCGCAACCACACATTCATAAACACATAAAAAATGCACAATGCTTTTTTTCGAAACAAACACTTACACATTCTAATACTCACACCGCAAAAAAAGAATATTTGACTCATATTTCAAACCGTTCATTTTTTCAACGTTCTTTTTTCAGACTTCAAATTTTTAAACAGACCGATAAACAAAGACTATTACTCGCCTTTCTCCTTATTCTGAGATAAAACAATTTTCATCACCTTCCACATTACCAACAAAGCCCTGAAGATGATCTAATTAATAGATCGAAACACTGCAGCGTCGGCCAATAAACTCACACTTAACTCATTTAGACCTGTGTTTTTTTTCAATTTTTTTATTATACTATATATATATATATATATATATATATATATATATATATATATATACCCATAGCTGGAGGGATGCATACCTTTCTCAATTATATTAACACTATGTTAAATGCTACCATTACATAACCCGCGCTTCAAGGTTAACATTTTTAAAAGTAAAAATTGGACCCTCTACACATAAATGATCTGCTAGACCAGATCGCAAAATTTTACCCACACGGGAGAATCCATTTGAAAACGATTAAGTTTGTCTAGCACAAGTGTGAGTTATCTGGTGAGAATTGAATTCATTGCATATCAGCAGGACGAATTAACCAATACTCTACCCAGTCGGTGAGGACTAGTATACGCTGACTATATTCCCTGCAGAGGAATAAGACTACCTAAAATTTGGAGAGACCCACTTCGGATCAGTCGGCTAGTCACGTCAAGCCCTAGCACCTATATGATTGTCCGAACCCTATTGCCCTAATGGAAAATCCCCAATCTTTTTTATCATATATATGCTAGAAAGCTGTGGCTGAGAGTCGTAGTGTCCTGTATAAGACGTTAGACTGCATCTAATGGTGAAGTTCCAATTCTGTAGCTCTAGGAGTGCGGTGTACCCCTTCGTTGCCATTACTCTCAGTACCTGTTAGGATCCAATCTATGGGTTAAATAGAAAAAAGTTTTTTAAAAGTATCATCTTCTATATTTTGACTCGATGGTTTGTTTGTTTAGTTTTGTTTTACGACACACCAACCTCGGTGACTCATTTGATATATATATATATATGGGTAAATATATTAAATCCGACAATATAAAGAAAATTTGAAAAAACAAGTGTTCCGAAATTGGGATGAATTTATAATCGATGTTTAAACATTTCGGTTACATTGAACCTTCATCAGGATGTCTCTTGGGGTGAAGAAAATGATGGATGTTTTTATATGTGACAGGAGATGAAAATCTTTTTAGTTATGTAACTGTATTTGATCAGCGTTTTATTTTGAAAGGCAAGTCGCGATCTACTCACGCGAAGGTGTCATGACGCGTAACGCCACTCGAAGAAATGCAAAAGACGAGAAAAAGTATTAATGGACTGATTATTTTTAATCTCTATTTAACTAGAAACGGAGATATAATAAATAATACATGTCGGTTATTATTGTTCCCTTAATAACCGACATGTATTATTTATTATATCTCCGTTTCTAGTTAAATAGTGTTAAATAATTACTAAATACCAGGCTTCATTTAATTATTTATTTAGTTATCATTCCCACTTTGTTTCCCTATGTTCTCTTAAAAATAATCAGTCCATTAATACTTTTTCTCGTCTTTTGCATTTCTTCGAGTTGCGTCACGCGTCATGACACCTTCGCGTGAGTAGATCGCGACTTGTCTTTCAAAAATAAAACGCTGATCAAACACAGTTACATAACTAAAAAGATTTTCATCTCCTGTCACATATAAAAACATCCATCATTTTCTTCACCCCAAGAGACATCCTGATGAAGGTTCAATGTAACCGAAATGTTTTAAACATCGATTATTAAATTCATCCCAATTTCGGAATACTTGTTTTTTCAAATTTTCTTTATATATATATATATATATATATATATATATATATATATATATATATGGTGTGTGTGTGTGTGTGTGTGTAATATAGTGATAAATATGAAAAGAAACACAGGTTCAGATAGAATGAGTGTTAAATTTATTAGCCGACGCTGCAGTGTTTCAATCTGTTTAGTAGATCTTCTTCAGGTATTTTGTTGACATAAGGAAAAGTAAAATATTTCTCACTATATTACATACCGTCGGATTCACTTCCATTTCTTTTCACACACACACACACACACACACACACACATATATATATATATATATATATTATATATATATATATATATGCTTGTTCGAGAAAAGGAGGAGCAGCAACATATTAGCGATCATAAAGATAAGTGAATGAATGTGTGTTCCATTCTTTTTGTGTGCCCCCCCCCACTGAATATTTACCCACCCAATTAACACCGTCACGAAGATGGCAGCCATTTTAACTGTTAGTGGCGTTTGGCATTGATTTATTGAAATCAGATTCCCGAGCCAATCAAATTAGCACACGTCATCAGCAGAGATCAACAGGTCCAGACTGAAAGGCGATATTGCTTAAACGCTTTTAACAGAAATTGTCACCCGAAAATAAACGCAGGCTGAATATAATTGGCAAAACTTGCTTTTCACTTAATCATGCTTAGAACGAGGGGGAGGAGGGGGCATGAGAAAGACCCGGTAAATATTATCTAGACTAATTATTCACATACGATACGATCTTCTTCTTCTTCTTCTTCTTCTTCTTCTTCTTCTTCTCATTATTATTATTATCATTTTTATTATTATCATTGTTTTTTCTTGTTGTTCTTGTTCTTGTTCTTGTTCTTGTTCTTCTTCTTCTTCTTCTTCTTATTATTATTATCATTATTTACACCTTTTGAGTTTTCACATCAGCATTAGCTGATGGTCTATCACTGGAGTCTGAGTGACAGCAAGTCTCCTCAGGTCTCCAGGACTCTTCTGAGTATTCTGGCAGATTTCAGCAGTGCAGTGTTCTGAATGGTTTCAATCCTTCCTCTGATTTCCAAACTTTCCAAACCCTTTTCCAATCCTTTTGGGACCGTTCCCAATGCACCAACTACAATTGGTATAACTTTCACTTTCATATTCCATAACTTCTTCAGTTCTCTGGCAAGATCCAGTATTATTATTATTATTATTATTATTATTATTATTATTCATAGCATTGTTTTTTTTCTTCTTCTTCTTCTTCTTCTTCTTCTTCTTCTTATTATTATTATTATTATTATTATTATTATTATTATTAGTAGTAGTAGTAGTAGTAGTAGTAGTAGTATGCTTGTAGTATGCTAGCTTTTTTACAGTGTTCAATCACTGCGACTTTCCAACCCAGTCTAGTCTAGTTTTGTACTCCCGTTGTGCTAGTTTGCTACATTCGCATAGTACATGATTTACAGTCTCATCTCTATTACCGCATAGTCTACATTTACTATTTGTTGGGTCTTATCAATTTTCGCTTTGATATAGTTTGTCCTTATGGCATTATTTTGTGCAGCAATTATTAATGATTCAGTTTCTCTCTTAAGGTTTCCTTTTCTTAACCATGTCCAGGTTTATTAATAATAATATTTCACTCCTTGCGATTTTTTCACACTAGATTTAGCTGCCGGTCTTTCACTGGAGTCTTAGTGCGAGCATATCACCATAGGTTTCCAGGACTTAGATGTATATTATGGTCTCGATTAATCTTCTAATTTCTGATTTATCTATACTTTTTTTCCACGGGATTGAGGACCGTTCCAAGTACTCCAACTACAATCGGTTACACCGTCAGCTTTATGTTTCACAGCGTTTAATCTCTCTGACAAAGTCTAAGTATTTATCTATTATCACATAATTAAAACTTATTTTTTTGCTTAAAAGTAATTGGCTCCCTGAACTGATTTTGTACTGCTAAAATAATCATTATTAATTTTCTCTCTTCAAGTTTCCCCTTCTTAGACATATCCAGGTCATCCCATGTGCAATTTCCTTAGTTTGTCGCTTGAAGTATCCATACAGTAGTTTTTATTGCCGTGTTTGTTTTCTTGATTTTGTAGTTTTACTGTTTGTGCTTAAGTTATATCTGCTGTGATTTCTGTAGTTGACTGATGTAATTAGTATTCATCTGTTATTTTTTGTAATATTATTAAGATATTTCTATGTAGGTTTTCTCATGGAATAAAAGGGTTAATTTTTTAACCCTCTCGAACAGAAACAGATTGTGTTTTTTGTTGAATTTTGATCTTTGCTGATTTCTATCAATTTTCCGTTTTTTTCTGTTGCAGTTCTTCCTCTTGAGCCTTTTGTCCTTGATGTTGGCGCTGCGAGTTGGTTTTTTTTTTCAAAGGCAAAGATAACATGGTTGGAGGTGAAAAGTCAAGCGTCGGTTCTCAGATAGATTATCTATGTGATAGGCATGATGAGATCTTTTCAAATAGTCCTTGAACAACTTTCTTTGTGCCGTCTCTAGTACGATAGCCAGTGGCGGGTTTGTCACACAAAAATAGAAGAGACCAGGTTATGCTGACCCGCCTTCACATAGGCCACACCTACATCACCCATCATCATTTACTAGATGGCACAGCATCCCTAATATGTACTACACGCCAAGAGAGATTTACAGTGAAGCATATACAGCTAGAATATGTAGACTTTGATCTAGTGCGAACAAAATACTACCAAGCAAGTAATTTGAAATAAAAAACTTTTCACGAAGATAAGACCATGCAGGATTTTACATTTCCTAAAAGATCGTATTAAAAAAAGTAAGAGTAATTTAACAGTAGTTAAAATCTATACATATACATATTTTTCTAACAAATCAAACCGCTACCCATCCAAAACATAGTTGGCATTAAATGACCCACATAGGTTGATATACCGTAAAGCAAACCAAACCAAATCGTCAAACAGTATGGTCTTTGGCAGGCGTAGATATCTCATTATGGAGAAGTGGGACTTGATGATGGTGATCTTCGCCTGTTTTACTGACAAATTAAGAAGTCTGAGGAGTGCAGACGCTATTGTCGGCAATGATGGGTCGGTCTCACCGTGGTGGAATCGTGGGCTGAGTTCTGAAAATAAAGCGTTATTAAGAAACAATTACTTTGTTAAGTAATATTAAAAACAAGAAATTACAGCTCAAAGATCAACAGAGAAAATGTCAGCAGGTTAGAACAAGTAAAAGCAGTAAGCAGCAAATCAACAAGCAGAATGTAAATAGTAAGACCATCCTATCATCTATCATCTATCGTCTCTAATAATAATGCTCTACTTTTTACATATATATATATTTACCAACCCATCCGCACGAGCAGGATGTGACACAAGGTCAATTTCTAAAGCGGAGTTCAACAGGTTTGAATTCAGAGTTTTCCTTCTCTTAGACGGGTTGCCTAACCAAGGTTAAAGAGCCCAGTCTGCCCTACTATTTACCCATAGCTGGAGGGAGAGTAGGATTCATACCTTTCCAAGGGGTATTAGCGTTAAGTGAAATGAAAATACCACATCCAGGATTTGTACTCGGGGCGACGAGTCGATTTCCTATTACTTTAACCATTACACCACACGCTTCCTTTTTACATATATAACTTATCAAACTCCTCCGGTGTTTTTCTTTCTTTTGTCCACTACATAGGATACTGACGATTATTTTCAGAAAGTACCGGTGTGCTGGTCTTTTCTTTTTTAATTTTTTTTTCATCAGATATCAGTTTTAATCTTTTTTTTATTTTAAAAATTTGAATTGCTTGGATATGGGTTTGAACCGTGTGTTTCTGTTTGTCTGTTTGTGTGTGTGTGTGTGTGTGTGTGTGTGTGTGTGCGTGCGTGCGGCACAGCAGTGTAAATAGAAGATGGTACAGGAGAGACGAAGCTGAACCCAACATCAAAGTCAGGTCCAGACATGAGCACACCCTGACCTCTAAAGCAACAGGAACAAAAAGAACCAGTCAGTCAAACAAACATTTTAAAAGGAGAGACGTTTTCTCTCAACATATTTGGAAAATATAAGGAACTTAGAACATGATATCAAAATCAGATTTTCATTTATTTTACTCATTTCTTT
Organism: Doryteuthis pealeii; assembly: GCA_023376005.1. Classification (NCBI taxonomy): domain Eukaryota; kingdom Metazoa; phylum Mollusca; class Cephalopoda; order Myopsida; family Loliginidae; genus Doryteuthis; species Doryteuthis pealeii. Next base: position 4,281,590 of record CM042153.1, on the reverse strand, counting down.
ATATATATATATATATATATATATATATATATATATATATATATATATATATATATATATATATATATATATATATATATATATATATATACACGATGGGAAGCGCGTGGGGTAATGGTTAAAGTCATGGGAAATGGACTCGTCACCCCGAGTTCAAATCCTGGACGTTGCATTTCACTTAACGCTAATACCCTTGGAAAAGGTATGAATCCTACTCTCCCTCCAGCTATGGGTAAATAGTAGGGCAGACTGGGCTCTTTAACCTTGGTTAGGTAACCGGTCTAGGAGAAGGAAAACTCTGAATTCAAACCTGCAGAACTACGCTTAAGAAATTGATCTTGTGTCATATCCAGCTCGTGCGGAGGGGTTGGTATATATATATATATATATATATATATATATATATATATATATATATATATATATATATACGATAGTGTTAAGTACAATAGAAATAGGTTTCGTACATTGTAAAATACATATGACCGGAACATCCTGTAAACTTTGTAGAATAGACTGTTCACAGGTACTTAGATAAATATGCTATCTGATAACTTTGGCATTAAATAATCGGAAAATCTTGGTGATCCGTACAACAAACCAACCAACCAACCATATCTTTGAATCTAAATGTGAGAAATTCATGCACTTATTTGAATTAAGTTCTACGCATAGGATATGCAAATTGCCGCAGAAGTAATAGGGCAGCTGATAATATTACTCAATACATAGCGTCGTCGTATTATGTGCATTTCTATCAGCACCTAATACCAGTGTGAAACTAACATTGATTATTCAAATATAGACATTTGCAATCCTTCGCGGCGAAAATTAATCCCACGCATTACAAGCAAATCTATGCTGGATTCTTCTTACTGTTTATATCTTCGAAGGTCGGGGGGGGGGTATTGAGGCAGAGACAAAATGATTCACTGGCGTTCAACCAGTAAACCTGATCGCTTTTCAACAAGGACGTCCAGCTTGACCTTCGTGTTCTGACCTACGCGCACAGAAATCCCAATGCAAATCTGCACACGTAGGGATTTGCATAATCCGAGAGATGCCGTCCACAGAAGATAGCTCAGTACTGATAAGGATATATATATATATATATATATATATATATATATATATATACACGTGTGTCAGTATCTGTATCTGTGTTTGTATATGTGCAAAGAGCAAATGTAATTCAAATGTATTTAATTGCTCTTATATAAATTTCGACCATATATATATATATATATATATATATATATATATATATAAAGATAATCTACTGAGTCAGACGAACCTACTATTAGTTTCGCATAAAGCTCTTCAGGGCTAAAATCTGACTTGGCTCTACTTAGGTATCGAGCACTTTTTACAGATTAGCTTCTCCTAGCGGTTATATGAATATATATATATATCTTATATATATATATATACATATAAATTGTTTTTTCTTTTGGCCAAATACTATACCAATAGATTATTTTTTGTTGGTACGAATATCTTGGTCTTTTCTTTTTTTCAAAAATTTTTTTCTCCCTGGTTGATGTTTGGTAGTATATTTTTACAATCAAACTATTTGCTGGGTTTTTTCTCTCTGCAAGGATCTACCAACACGCTTGGTATATTAAATTATATATATATATATATATATATATATATATATATATATGTAACAAAAAATGGAAGTGACTCCGACGGTGTGTTGAAAAGAGGAATAAAGGAAAGAAAGTATATAATGGATATAATAGGATATTCTAATTGATTTGACTTACACATGTTTCGGTCAGTAGTTTATCCATGAGTACATTATTCAATCTATTATTATTTTTAAATAACAAAATGAAATGAAATAATAATAATAGAAAACATGTGGAAATGAAGAATTCTCCGTGTTCCAACGAATCTTATTTTTAAAAATAAGGATTTACTCTGAGGTAGGTCGATATTTCTTTGTGTGCGGAACATTTCACGTAATTTGCTCTACTTAGTATTGAGCACTTTGTATTTGTTATATCGCTCACTTACCCCTCTGAATTCTACACTTACTAACCATCGTGAACAAATTCACCGGTAAGTCAACTTTTCCTTTATATATATATATATATATATATATATATATATAATATATACGGTAGACTCTTGGATAATCTTATCATCGTTAATCTAATCGATCCAAGAGAGTGCCTAATTTCAAAGAAACACGCCAATGGGGGGTGGGGGTCTGCCATGTTAATCGGACTGATTACGTAGCGTGAATTCCTCTGCGGTCACTAGGTACAATTTGATTTGTTTGCAAAGAAACACGTGACATTATCAGGTCAGGTACGTTCAGTCCGTCTAGAAATTGTTAATGAGATCTTCTTTTAAAACCTTTTCATTTTCTGGCGTTTTTACTTAATTTACTACCCCACTGTGTCTTTTTTTTTATCGACAATTAACTATTTGTTTTCATTCATTGAAATCGCATTAACACACGAATTACAGAAGAACAGAAAAAAAAAGTTCTTTCTTCCTATCCAAGCCGAAATATTGTTAGGATTTGGAATACTGAAAACATGCGGAAAATAACAATATAAAAGGAAAAATATAAAAGATAAAGGAAGTTATCAGCAATAGTATGAAAGGTACTAAAAACAAAAGAAAGAAAGAAGAATGAAATTTCGTTTCGTCTGATTGCGATTTAATAACGACTTTTTTTTACGTCTACAATTACATTGTGGATCGCTTAAGAAAATAACGTTCATGTTGTAACACAATTTGCTTTTGTAGGTGGCTGCTTGCTTCTTTTTTTCTAGTCGTTTTACTAAATTCTATTTGGTACTTAGTTGGTTACTAATGTCGTCAAATGCTTTGTAAACAAAATCAAAAGGAAGCAAAAAAAAAAAAAAACAACAAAAAAAACAAAAAACAAAGACGATTGCTCAGTGAACGGTAGGAAGTTATATTGAAGATTTTCGGAAAGAGTAAACAATGTTTTTTGGTCTAAACACGACCGACCTGACATGCCGCGAGAATCAATTCGAAACATGTTTAGTGGGAATTTTATTGGGTATATAGTTTGTTACAAAAGGTCCTTGAAGAAAAGCCTGTTACAATCTTATGGGCCATCCTCTAGTCTTTAACCAAGAGCGCTTGTCTAGTGGAATTGAATCCTTGGTAATCCTTTGATAAAGAATCCTTTGGTTCTTCTAGTAAAGGATCCTGAGTATTGTAAGTCCCTCTTCAATGAGTGCTAGTAGAACTATGGCCACTATCAGTGTTTAAGTAGTGTATCAGCCACACAGTATGGTTTGTTATGGGCGAAGGAATAAACCACGGGACCACGGCTAGTCTATAAATCCAGGTGGGGAATTGTAGCACACTTCATATCACCGAAATATTCCAACAAAGTCAACCCACAAAAAGTACAGGACAATCTTCCAACGGGGCACCCATTCTCAGCAATCACCATATCCTTCTCAAAATCTCGAACTCGCCAGTTCAAATCCTCGGTCAGATGAACAATAAACTCCAGTGTCTCCGCCGTCGAAACTGTCACTCCTTCCACCGCCTGGTTTGTTCTGCCGCAGTGTGAATAACTGCCTGCTTTTATTACAGCCCCCCAGCCGCCATGCAAATTACATCTCGTGCCGTTCGAGGCTTTCATGCACCTCACAGGCGATTCTTTGGTGACTTTTTATAGGTGACTTTTTATACTTTCCTTTAACTTTTTTTTTTATACGTTCCTATAAAATGAAATTGATTAGGGGAGAAATTTTAACGCATTTAGCCATAGTGTTAATACAGTATTTACAATTTGAAATAAAAATAAGTTACTTATCTTTGAGAGCCGACTTCAGATAAATGGTCTCTGACCGTCAAAATTTTTAAATTGTCCTTTATATATGCATGGATATTCTTCTTTAATTAATAATTAATAATAATTTCTTATATTTTACAACTAAAAGTTATTCAAAGTCATTGAGAGAGAGAGATATAAGTATACTTGGTAAATATTACATATAGTACTTAGTTGATCACAGCTGGGTGGACAGGATCGCTAACACAGTACTTCTAGATAGAGTTCAACTTCCCTGTATGGAAGATTGTATACTACTAAGATTGTGATATTTAATTATGGTAAACTTTATTTGTGTTAGACTTCTAGGAAATTAGTACTTTCTAAGCTTGTTACTAACATTCTACTATTAAAAAGAAGACTTACCAAAATCTAGCAGCACGTGACTACCTGTGTTTATAATCCCTGGCTCACCAAATTCCTCCTGCAAAAACGCCTGGAAACTGCCAAGTATCTGCTGATAAATTAAGGCTACTTTTAAAACAATAAACAGAGTCTGTTAATCTAGAAAAGCATTTTTGTGCTGGGCTGTAGCACCCCAGGGGTAGTGGTCATACCTAGGCCACCCGTCCAACAACAACAACAACAACAACAAAAACTTTTACCGCTTGTAATATTTTTACAGTGTTTTATTTGAATAAAAATACAATAAAGAAAGAAATACTAGAAAGAAAAAAAAAACTATCAAAGCAAGGTACTGGCAATTCTAAATGTACATGGTATGGTCTGATACACATGGTATGACACACATGCCTCCGGTTGTTTACAGAACCTGCTGTTGCGTAAATGGTCAACCTATAGAAGTTTGTTGGGTGATTAGCATCCAACTGTGTTGTGAGCTGAGTATTCAACAACAGCAACTAAGCACTACTGACTGGTGCCCAAAACAGCTGGTATTTATGGAACTCAAGAATAGTCCATTCATGTATTTGAGTGATTCCATTCCTTGAGTCCTGATTGACTGCTTGGTTTCTATGATGTTATGAGGCTTCATAAATACTCTGGAATTCTGCAGTAGGATTGCAACATGGTTAGATCCGTATTAAGTTCTGGCTTCCTTGTTGTCTTGTCTTACCAATCCGACGATAAATGGAACTTAGTATGTTTATTCTACCCATATAGATATATATTTCCCTTATATCGCCCTTCATCTCCATTACTTCCAGACAGTAAGTCTCCGCTGGCAGGGTCATGTTCACTGGATGGATGGTGGACGAATTCCGAGGGACATCCTATATGGAGAGTTTTCGTCTGGTAAGAGACCCCAGTTGCGATTTAAGGATTTCTGCAAGAATGATCTCAGGTGCTTTGGCTCAGGACCGCCCTCGGCGGTTGCAGGTTATCCGTAGCGGAGTATTGAACACCATGAAGCCAAAAGATCCAGACGAAAGCGACGGCAATAGAACACCACCACATCAACATCTTCAGGGAGAGCCTTCACATGCGACATTCGTGGTCGGGGCTGTTTTTCAAACTTTGGACTTAATAGTAACAGAAGATACTGTAACTTCAGGGGGCACAATTAATAATTGTGCCCAGAGGGCGCATTTACGTCCAGGTATTTTTAACAGAACATTTAAACAATTAATTAGCAAAGCAGACAAATATTTCTCTTCTCTAATTGACTATCACTCAACAATCTCCAAAAACACATAAACCCGGAATTCCGTTAAGATCAATCATTTCTAGGATTCGAACTGCTCCCCACAACCTCGGCAAATTTCCAGACAAATTATTTATCCATTCAACTGATTCGCTCAACAAAATAAACCATATACCCTGGGAAAACAAATCTAGATATAAAATCACTATACACTAATATTCCAGTCAATAAATGCATTGCAGGTTTTGAAAACCACTTCAAGAAAATCAATACTACACTACCTTTATCCATTTACACAATAATCCAAATCTACAAACTAGTCACCAACTTGTTTATTTCCAGTACAACGGTACCTTTTACAAACTATAATTCAGCTTACTTTATGGGCTCACCTCATAGTGGTGTCTTTGCATGACTTTTATTCGAATTTTTCGAATACGGTTCCTCCAAACACGTTTTACACACAGACTCTAATTATTTCCGGTATATAGACGATGTTTTAATTATATATCGACGGAATAATGACCGAACAAAAGTTATTAATGAATGGAAGGAAATTGAGCCTAAAATAAACTTTACGTACGAACTAGAATCTAAAATACTCTTACCGTTTTTAGTTATTTTATTGCCAAATAATAGCAAACAATTATAATCAAAAGTTAATCGCAAATTCACGAATAATCTTATTCATTTTTATTCAAACTTTAACACCATAATGAAAGATTTTAACCGCAACACTTATAAAACACATTAATAAAAATTAAAATTACATAACATTCTTTTTAGTGTTTTTTGTTCCATATGAATGAACGCCCTGACGATGGTTTGCTAAATAAACCAAAACACTATAACATCAAATCCTATATTAAAATATTATTCATCAGAGAACACCTTGCTCTTCTATTTGTTTTTTTAGCTTTCTATATAATTACATACCATTGGATTAATTTCCATTTTCCTGATATATATATATATATATATATATATATATATATATATATATATATATATATTATAAAAAAGAAGGTCCGCAAAATGTATTATGTTCTCAGAAAAAAATGTTTTTATTCTTTTTATCTTCATAAAAAATTTTTTCTTTTTTCTGAGAACATAATACATTTTGCAGACCTTCTTTTTTATAAAATATTGAATTTTCTCCCGTTTGGAACCAGAACAACATTTTATATATATATATATATATATATATATATATATATATATATATATATATATATATATATATATTCATTCACTCATTATTCCGATTTATTCGGTTACTTTCCGTTTCTCGACAGTTAAGATGGTGACTTGTTCGATTTTTGTCTTCTCCTTTAATTCATCATCTCTTTAAAATCATATATATATATATTATATATATATATATATATATATATGTATATATATATATATATATATATATATTATATATATATATATATAGAGAGAGAGAGAGAGAGAGATAGATAGATAGATAGATAGATAGATAAAAGGATATGAAAAACACACAATGCTGTTAAAATGAAAATATTTTATATCATATTCATAGCTAATATTGAACAATATTTCGATTCATAAAAATCATCATCAGAGCTTGTTTTGAAATCGGACTCATCGAGAGAGAAACAGAAAATAATTTATGATTTTTCATTTTAACAGCATTTTGTGTTTTCATATCCATTTATCTATACTTATACCGTCGGATTCATTTCCTTACCCTTAACATATATATATATATATATATATATATATATATATATATATATATATATATATATATATATATATATATATATATATATATATTTGGAGGATATGTACTTAATTGAAGTCATACCTAATTTTGAAAATGAATTAGGTAATAATTAATGAATTTAGGCGGGCATATATGTTCAAAATATAAGGCTAAACAAGCCCGCCTAAATTCATTAATTATTAACTAATTAATTTTCAAAATTAGGTATGACTTCAATTAAGCACATATCCTCCAAAAATTGTCGGCTAAAAGCCATATCAAATAAACACATTTGTTTGTTTACTTACTCTGATATATATATATATATATATATATATATATATATATATATATATATATTTGTGTGTGTGCTTGTGTTTGTGCGTATCTTTGTGTTAAAGTTAATGTTGATTCGTGTATGTGTATGTGCGTAAAACAATTATGTATTTGCATACAATTAGTTATATAATCCAACACGCGTACACATATAGTTATTTACTAAGCGTAGCTTAGATGAGGCACAAGGCCAGAAATATGGGGCACCCAATGAGAATCGAACTCACTAACAATGGTGTGCTAATCTAGCTGGCTAACCATTACACCACATGATGTGCCCTATATACTAAGCTTCGACTTGATGTGGCACAAGGCCGAAAATATGGGGCACCCAGAGAGGCTCGAACTTACTAATCATGCTTTGTCAGTTTACCTTGTTAACCATTACACCACGAGAGGCGTTCATATTTGTGGATAAAAATATAGGCACACTTAGACATACACGCACTTGAGAACACAGAAATCGAAACACGCATTCACACACACACACACACACACACACACACACATATATATATATATATATATATATATATATATATATATAAAATACACACACACAGATGCATGTATAGACGTGAAAGCGCTCGCAGGGAAGTGCGTTATGCGCACGCGCCTTTCTTTTTATTAGCCTGATGGGATATGCAAATGGCGGCTTAAGCCTTCGTGAAATGGCTCGTTATATGTATGTGTTCATGATAATCTAACCTAAATTTAGATTCTCGGCGGGTCACCGAAAAATCCGTGATGACTTTTTAAATAGTTTTCCACACAAACAATTAATCGTGAGATCAACAGAATTCCCTGATGCGTTAGGAATATTAAAATCTAAAGAAATTATCCGCTCATCAAGTCATAATGAAATGCAGAACGTCCCGTAATGATGTTATTAGCGGTGACTGCAACAAAAAGCCTTGCGTGTGAACTGAATCCGTCGTAGCTGAAATCGATATTGAAGTAAGAAGAATTTTTCAAATATTTAACGACTCCTCGCTTTTGCCTGTAAATATTTCCAGACATTTATCTTTACGTAGAGATGCTGGTTAACATAACAGCTATGCACACGGTGGTTCAAAAAATACCTCTCTAATATTATTAATCATTTTTCTGAACTTTCTAATTTTACTTGTGTGTTTGCTCTTTTTTGTAGTTTTAAAAACAATATTTTTTCGTATTGTCTGTGTTATTCGAACTATTGTCCTCATCTTCATAGTTATCCGTACGTTTCGGCCGATATGCCCTCCGGCCTTTTTCAGGTATTGGATACATGGCATAGTGGATAAGGTAGTTAGGTTAAGACAGTTCTAAGTGGCAGTTATCTCTGGATTCCAGGTTCAATCCTGACAGCCGGCAGTTACATAGAAAAATTTAATTAACACAGCTCCTACCCCAGCTATGGTTAGCGGAATAAGAACAGGATACTCCCGTGGACTGAATAAAGGGTTAGGTTCTAAGTTCCATGGTGGTTCCCGGTTACGACAAGAAGGTTCCCGGCTACGACAAGAAAGTTCCCAAGTCCGAAAAGAAGGTTCCTGAGTCCGAGAAGGTTCCCGAGTCCGACAAGAAATACCTGAAGAAGGCCGGAGAGCATATCGGTCGAAACGTTGTACAGATAACAATGAAGATGAGTACAATAGCCCGAATAACGCAGATAATACTAATCATCAAGCCTCATCTCAAACATTCAGAGAAATAATATTTTTCGTTTTATTGATGAAAGGAAAATTCTCAAATTCAGTTGAATTATTGTAGTAAGTAAACAAACCAAACCAAACCTATTTAAGAACATCAATGTTCAAACAATGTATATGTAAGCGCGTGGTGTAATGGTTAAAGTCATGTGAAATGGACACGTTTAATACAAATATTTTGTAAACATTTAAATGGTTTCAAATCCAGTGGTAATTGACTTACGAGTGTCTCGACTTAGGAGTTTCCGAGTTAAAAACTTGACTGAGGGATTTCGTGTCCGAGGAATGACGTTAAACCTTATCTGATGGTGAGGTTCCAGTTCTGGTGGTCTGAGGATTGTGGAGCACCTCTTCATCACCATTTCACCCAGGTCCACTCTGATCAGGAGTGGTAGTACCTGTTAGGGTCCCATCTATGGGTTAAATAGAAAAATGTGTTTGAAAATAAAATGAGTATCCATTAAGGGTTAATTTATTTCAAAATTTTGTTAGCGTTAAATACCCACCAAGTTTGATATGTCGTAAAAATATATATATATATATATTTATAAAAAGCATCAATTGGTTTGTTTTGTTTTGTTTTACGGCATATCAACCTCAGTGGGTCATTTAATGCCGATAAAGTTTTGAAATAAATCAATTCTTAATGGATACGTAATGTTTTTTATAAACACATTTTTCTATTTAACCCAGAGATGGGACTCTAACAGGTACTACCACTCCGGGCCAGAGTGGACCAGGGAGCAATGGGGATGAAGGGGTGCTCCACATTCCCCAAACCTCCAAAACTGGAACCTCACCATCAGATAGAGTTTAACGTCATTCCTAGGACATGAAGACCCTCAGCCACCGCCTTCTAGCACCCATATGATAAAAAGGGTTGGAGCTTGCCATAAGGGCAATAGATTTGGGGCAATCATATAGGTGCTTGACATGATAAGCTGATTGATCGGAGGGGGCCTCTCTGACCGCCCGTCTAGCCCAAGAAAAGATCAAAGTGGGGTGTTGCAAGTCGTGGACTGCTCAGCCACATAGATTTTATCCTTAAGCATCACGGGTCACCACCCAAACCCAACAGGTGACCCCATTGGGGGAGACTTACCCCTCTGCAGAGGGCAGTCGGTGCATTCTAATGCCCCAGCCGACAGGGAGGAGCATCAACTGGGTGCGTTAAATTACACGCTTGCTCTTCTTTTTTATTATTGGGATTAATTCTAACACACCAATTACTAAAAAGTATAAATATAAATACACGATATGTATAAGTTCATAACCGTTAGGCATGACATAACCCCAGACGGGTTGATCTGCCGTTAAAATTAAATAAACAAGCAAACAAACATCTTCTTATACACGGTGACCCATCAAAGACTGACACGTGTTTGTTTGTATTAAAAAATATTCAAAACATTTTCTTCTAAACTATCGCTACGAATCTTTGAAAACATTGCCAGCATTAAATAACCCACTGAGGTTAATATGCCATAAAAGAAAACAAACCAAACAAAATAAAAGGATAAGCATTGCACTAAGCCCGCCTGGAATCATGTATATTAGGAAGGACATCTTGTCTTAGAACTTCAGACCGGAAGAGGAACTGATTACAGCAGGGAGGAGAAAAATTTAAAGACATTAGGAATAGTTGATATCCATTAAACAAATAAAGAAACATAAATGATGAAGGTAAAGCTAAATTAAATGGGTCCTAGATGGGTCCTAGAGGAAAAACAGAAATCATTAGGACGCAGAGAAGATCTTATATTCGCCGAAGAGAAATTTAATGCGGGTTTTCATGACCGGTTGACTCATGCGTATGGAAATGATGAGAGAGGATAAATTGGAGAAAAGCCAAAAAAGATTTGGATGAGGGTCTGGCAAATACTGACACGGCAATGACTCAGCCAGAAAAACTGATAGACGAAGTGAGAGAGAGAGGGGATAGAGATAGAGAGAGGGGGGAGGGAGAGATGAGGACGAAGAAGGAGAGAGAGGGAGAGGGAGGGAGAGAGAAGAAGGGGGATGGAGAGATGGAGGGAGAGAGAGGGGGAGGGAGAGAGATGGAGGATGAAGAGAGGAGAGTGAGGGAGGGAGAGAGAGGGGGAGGGAGGAGAGAGAGAGAGAGAGGAGAGACCCAGTTTAATGAGTTTTTGAGTGCGTGTAAATAGCCTTCTTTTTTTTTAAATACTGAAAATAAAAAATATTATCGAATAAAAAAAAAAACATTCGTCCTGATTAACGTTGGAGAAAAGATTTTATCTTTTTTTTTTTGTAACGTAAAAAGCAGAAAACAAAATTCAATAATTTTGTCATCAAAATCTCCGAGGTCGAACTGCATTAAGAATTATTTAATTATTCTTTTTCTTTCAATTATCTCCCTTGTCCAAGACCCCTTATTCATTACTAGCAGCGGCTACCCGGCCTCGCCTGGGTAGAGGTGGATTTTTTAAAGTTAGTTCCGCAGATCTATTATTACTAGATCGTGAGTTGAATCCTCGTGGGATGCCCCATTCAAATCCCTATGTTACAAAATAGACCTTGCATTGATCCAGCTACTCTGAAAAGAAATGTTAATGTCTACTATCTAAAATATTAAATGAAAAAAAAACATCCATGCTGTTATCATTTAAATGTCATTTTTTAATTATCTTCACGAATATAAATCAAATCTCTATTATTTTTGCTAAAAAACCAAGCTCTGGTGATATTTAATGTGTATATAAATTTACTTTGTCGTTAATTGTTTTATTTTCGAAGTTTCCTCCGGACATACATATATACACACAAACTGCTCTTTATATACGTATTGATATATATTCCAGAAATAAGTCACTTTTTTATACGAGGCACTCATAAGCACCTTCAACAACCCGGAGCCTAAAGTGGGAAGTGGGAGGGGAAGTCTACAGGTAAGTATAGATATCTCATAAACAGAGGTTTTACTTTAAAAACCCTCAGTTTATATTAATATCTTTACTATCTTTACTTTATATCAATATCTGTATAACTAATGCAAGAAATAGAATTATTCAGCTGTGATCCGGCTCGTATAATACTATTCACTAGCAGAATCTGTGGATATACCACTGTATGATCATTTATTACAACGTTCGATATGTTTACTTAAGAAATATTTACTTTTTCTTTCGCTCTTTCTTTCTGTTTTTCAAGCATTAATTTTCCCCAAATTCTTTTTTCTTTCCTTATTTCTTCCATCTACCGACCTTTTTATTTATTTACTCATTCATTTACCTCCAATTCTTTTTTATTTATTTCCTTATTCCTTTTAATTTTTATACTAGCAGGACCTGTGGATATACTATTATATGATAATTTAACTATTACAACGTTTGACATATTTACTTAAGAGCTATTGCATAATAGTTGTATAAGTAAAAAAATATTTCCTTCTTTTCATCTATTTATTTGGTTCGATTGAAACAGACTAGCATTATCGATTCAACGCGTTCGCTCCCACTCTCTATCTTTACCTTACTCTTTCTTTCTTTCTTTCTTATTATATATTATTCAAAATAAAAATAAATAATTAACAACAATCTTTTTGCACACAATTATCAAGAATTTCTCTGAATATTTGAGATGAATCCTGATGATTAGTATTATTTGCGGTATTCGAGATGAGGACAATAGTCCGAATAACGCAGATAATACTAATTTACACAGTTTTATGATTATTAAAAATATGCGTTCAAAATTGAAACTAAAATTCAAATTCATGGTTTAATGGTTATCGTTGTAGAAAATTGACACGGAGACCCGAGTTCAAATCCTGTACTAGGCTGTTTGCATTTTACATAGAGCTTGTTGGAATATTTTTATATATAAGGTGTGCTGAAGTCCACCACTTAAACTTATAGATTCTGCGTGGGCGCGTAGATTAAAGCCAGACAATCAAAAGCTCGAATACGTGGTTAATTAACTATTTAGTAACCGATCTTGAACGCCGTTTATTTGCACGTTATTCGGCACGGGCGAACGGATCTGCAACCAAGAACTCTCCTCAACCAAAAGATTCTACCTAAAACTAAGGAACACCGAGGAACAACCAAAGGATTCTACCCAACACCGAGGAACAACAAAAGGATTCTACCCAACGCGAGGAGGACAACAAAAGGATTCTAACCAATACTAAGGAACACCGAGAAACAACCAAAGGGTTATATCAAAACACCGAGAAACAACAAAAGGATTCTACCCAACACTAAGGAACACGAGGAACAACCAAAGGTTCTACCCAACACCCACGAACAACTAAAGGATTCTACCAACACCAGGATCAACAAAAGGATTCTACCCAACACGAGGAACAACAAAAGAATTCTAACCAACACCGAGGAACAACAAAAGGATTCTACCCAACACCGAGGAACAACAAAAGGATTCTAACCAACACTAAGGAACACCGAGGCACAACTAAAGGGTTATATCAACACCAAGGAACAAAAAACGATTCTACCCAACACTAAGGAACACCGAGGAACAACCAAAGGTTATATCAAACACCGACGAACAGCAAAAGGATTCTACCCAACACTAAGGAATACCGAGGAACAACCAAAGGATTCTACCTAACATTAATCAACACCAAGGATCTCCACCGTAAAGTGCTCTCACTTGCAGCCTAAAGATGGCCATAAAAATCGAGAAAGTTATGAAACCATCTACTCTCACTCCAGCTATGGCAAACGGAGTTATCAAACGTTCCTATGGCAAACTGTCTAGTAGAAGTAAAACTCTAAACTCAAACCTGTTCAACTCCGTTTGTATTGCAACTGCCCGTGTGGAGGGGTTGGGTAATACATATATTTCAAAATTCTTTATTTACAAATTGAGCATGAATTCATATGCGACATTTAAGACATTCAGATTCGACATTAACAAGCTGAATACTTGACTAGATTTTGTATCCAATATATCTATACAATTAAATTGATTATAATCGTAGACTTTCTGATACGACATGCAATTAATTATATAAATTGGATCATTCAGTCGAATTTTCTAGTCTCTGCTTTAATTACCACAACAGGACATCTTTCGCTCTGAAGTTCTAAGACGAAAATTTCTAAGCCGTTTCTAATCTACATTATTCCAGACGAGTATCCTTGTTGTTGTTGTTATCTTTATTAGAACCTTTTGAACTCTGTACACTGAGACATTTCTCTAGCTTTAATGTACCACATTTTTTTCGTTACGTTTACAAATATCGGATATATATATATATATATATATATATATATATATATGCAAGAAGTGCGAGGTCGTCAGCTTAGTCTACCTTGCAGAGACACCGACACAGGCTGAGGCACTTCTACACAGCCTGTAGGAGGCAGCAAAGAACGTCGGCCTTTATGTAAACTCTGATAAAACTGAGTTCATGAGCTTCTTAAAGCAAGAAAACATCTCCATACTTGACGGTAGGCCTCTTAAACCAGTGGGAAAATTCACATCCTAGGTAGTAATATCTCATCCACAGAAAGCGATGTTAACACACGAATAGGAAAGGCATGGTTGGCCACCAACGAATTGGCAGTCGTATGGAAACCCGACCTCCCTGACAAGCTAAAGAGACGATTCTTCCAGGCTGTGATTATATCAGTACTGCTGTATGGCTGCATCATCTGGACCCTAACAAAGTGCCTTGAGAATAAGCTAGATGGGAGCTGCACAATAATGCTGCGAGCGGTCCTGAATAAGTCGTGGAAACACCCCACAAAGAAGCACAGTATGGCCACCTGCCTCCCATCTCACAAACCATACGAGTAAGGAGGGCTAGGCATGTAGAACACTGCTGGAGAAGCAAGGTCGAGCTCGTAAGCGAAGTAATACAGTGGAGGCCAACACATGGACATGCTAACGTGGGCCGCCCAACCAGGACCTACATTGACCAACTATGTGAGGATGCTGGATGCTGCGCGGAGAGGCTCCCAGAGTCGATGAATGATGGGAAGGTTGGCGAGAGATCGTCATGGATATCCGTGCAAATTGCGCGACATGATGATGATGATGCTATATATATATATATATATATATAAGGTGTGTAATAAACGTATCGAGATTGAAGCTGTATTTACCAAGATAGAAATGAACAATGAATGGAACGTTATTTTTTCCAGAATACAAGGTGTGTCATAAAAGTGCCGAGTTTGAAGCTGTATTTACCAAAAAATAGAAATGAACTATGAATGGAACATTAATTTTTTCAGATTACAAGGTGTGTCAAAAAGTACAACAATCTCGATACTTTTTCACACACCTTATATATATATATATATATATATATATAATATATATATATAAAAGAGATTGTTCAATGTTATCTTTAAAAAATACACACAAACGCGCGCGCACACACACACATCATTGAGAATGTTTCGCTGTCATCTTTAAAAACCGTTTATCCCAGTGTCTCATAAATTTCGAACAATTCTAAGAGCGCTAATTTTCCTTTCAATCATTTTTAAACAAACTGATCAACAAAAACTATCACAGTCTCCTTATTATTCTGTGATAAATTTTACTTTTCCTTATATCAACAAAAGCCCTGAAGAAGACTAATAAACACATTGAAACACTGCAGCGTCGGCTGAATATATATCGCTCATTTTATTTGAACCTGTGTTTTTTCAAATTTTTCACATACCGTCGGATTCACTTCCATTTTTCTTTTCACACACACACACACACACACACACACACACACATATATATATATATATATATATATATATATATATATATATATATATACTAGCAAATATATGCACCCTCCGGGTGCAAGTATTTAAGTTTAAATGTAATAAAATATTAGATTAAATGAGAAAGGCTAATGAAACTAATTAAGAATTCAGATAAAAAGATTTGAAACGGAGGGGGTATAATCGGAAAATAGAACAACTGAAATTCCGTTTTTTCAATGCTAAATTTTCGTAATTTAACTATTTATTTAAAATAGAAGTAAAGAAGAAAATTACAGTTATTTCTTCTTGTTAATGAATTTCTTTTAGGATTCATTGAAGAGATTTTTACTCATATTCATTAAGATAAAACCAAACAATTAGAAATCAATAATACCAAGCACATTTTTATTAAAATCAGTTTTTTAATATCAATATGCAAATTAGCTATACGTTTACACTGAAAACTGGTATTTTGTTGTATATATAAAAACAATTGCATGTTATTAGTATTTAAGGCCAACAGTATTAATAATGTCAAACAGTTTTATTATTAATTGAGGTTTAAATAGAAATAGAATCATGGAGAATGTGACGTAAATAACTAAGGGAATTGTGACTTGAGTAGTAATATGGTTTCGGTTACAGACAGAAAAACACACAATCTCCATTATAATATATATATATATATATATATATATATATATATATAGCAACTATCTATGTAGCAAACTACAGCGATCAGCAATTTTCTATTCTACACAAGGCTAGGACAAGTCAACATCTCAATGTCCTCGAGGCAGTCTCCATTTTTTTTTTTTACTGTCCGTCTTGTGTAGACAGAGATATCTTAAGCACTCCCTGGTAATTTTTGCTGGGGATGTTATTGCTGAGGTGGGGATCTCCTGAAGGTATTTACCAGCATTTTCCTTCATGTTACCCCACCATTTGTTTGATTGAATCTCTCTTTTAACCATTTGATTTACGTTGTGACTTTTAAACGATCTACCGGTCGTTACTTTTGACAAAGCACCGGTCGAAAGGGCCCTTAAGTTTCCATTTTCTCTTTTCTCTTTCGAAAAGTAAAAATGTTGCTGATCAATAAAGTATGTCGTTATTTTTCAAAATCTATATATATATATATATATATATATATATATATATAATATATATATATATAATAATAATTACTAATTGTTTTTCAAAATGTTAAATTCATTCTGTCGGATTAACTTCCATTTATTTACACACACACACACACACACACACACACACACACATATATATATATATATATATATATATATATATATATATATATATATATATATATATCCCTTGTGAAGTAATGAAAACATTTTATCACAGAGGCCACAAAGGCATAAAAGAGATGGAGGATTGATCGACCGAGACATTGAGTAAAAAATAACAAAGTTAAAGAGTGTAAACAGATGAGTAAAGAAGAGCGGAAGCAATCAAAATTCAAAGCTTCAGATGATATACAAAGGCTGAAGAATGTATCGGCTGTGTTAAAAAGAATTAACCTTTTCGAAATGACCGGAAAATTAATAGAGAAAATTAGAAAGGTTTATTTCAAAGTTTCAATTACAAAGGAATCGTGAGATATGCATTATCTGAAAGGATTCGTTAAAGCTTCAATAATTATTACAGTCGTCTAAAAACATGTATTCGGGATGAAAAAAAAGTCTCAAGTTTTCAATCAATGAAAGAAAGGAAGAATAAATCGGCCAAAACCTCAGATGAATAAATATACTCCCTTGATCTCAAGAACTGGCACCACATCACCAGATTCTGTTTAGTGTCATAATCTAGGAGGTCCTCGTAGTGCAATGTTTTCATCTTAAGAAATGGTCAGGGTGACCAGAGTTAATTCCTACAAGCAAGACCTGTGGATATACCGCAGTATGAAGATTTAATTATTACAACATTTGGTATGTTAACTTAAGAGCTATTGTAAAATACTTCAATATGCAAAAAGTATAATGATCGTGACTCGCAAAACTTGTGGATATACCACAGTATGATAATTTAATTATTACAACCCTTGGTATGCTTATTTAAGAGCTATTGTAAAATACTTCAATAAGTAAAAAGTATAATAATCTTGACTTGCAGGACCTGTGGATATACCACAATATGATGATTTGGAGGAGGGGAGGGGTCACCCTGTACATATACTATTACTGATGCTGACTACCAGCACACAAAAACAGGACCCTGTATTACAATACTTGGTGTGTTTACTTAAGAGCTATTGTAAAATAGTTTAATACATAAAAAGTACCATGATCTTGACTTGCAAGAGCTATGGATATACCAAAATATGATAATTTAATTATTACAACGTTTGGTATGTTTACTTAAGAGCTATAGCTAAATAGTTCAATTTGTAAAAGGTATAAGAGTCTTGATTTAATTCTCTCTCCCTTTTTTCTTTCTTTCTTTCTTTTAATCTTTTCGTTATGTTCGATTGAAACATATTAGCGTTAGTGCTTCCGCGCGGTCACCCCTCTCTGTACCTTCACACTACGCTCTTTCTTCCTTCCTTTCTCTCTTTCTTATTGATTTTTTCTGTATAGCGTGTCCTTTTTCTTCCCTTACTTTCTTTATAATGACAACGGAATTGTCCATTATTCTACCTGGGGTGACGACACTAATAAGAAATAAGAATTCGATGGATAAGCAACGCCAGATAATCAGAATTTACATTTTTTTTTTCATTTCATCTGGACGTTTTGTCAGCGAGATCGGATTTCCATATTATTGATAATTTGTTTGTGGCCGACCACGCTTTTCCTATTCGTGTATTTACATCGCTTTCTGTGGATAAGATATTACTACCTAGGTATATGAATTGTTCTACTGGCTTAAGGGGCTTACCGTTGAGTGTGGTTATGTCTCCTTTCCTTTTGAAACATATGTACTCTGTTTTATCGGAGTTTACATGAAGGCCAATATTATTTGCTGCCTTCTCTAGGCTATGCAGTAGTGACTCGGCCTGTGGTGGTGTATCTGCAAGGAGTGCAAGGTCATCAGCGTAGTCTGCATCTGTGACTTTCTGTGCGGGATATCGCCTGCTTCTTGCCTTTTTTAGTGTGAAGCCTTCTTCTTTTATGGTATCTAATGATGTTCGAAGTGCATAGTCTAAGCATATGATAAATATATATGGTGCTAGTGTATCTCCTTGTAGGACTCCAGTTCCGATGTCGAAGAAATCTGTGTCACCATCGGGTGAGCGTACCATTGCTTGTGTGTCTTTGTAGAGCATCATTATAGCAGCAACAGTTTCTTCTGGGAGCCCGTATGCTAGTAGTATTTGTTCCATTTTCCCTCTGTGTATGGAATCAAATGCCTTGGAAAAGTCTACGAATAGTAGCGTTGCCTCTAGATTCTTTGCTCGAATCCCTTCTATGATTCGTCGTATAGTCAGGATCTGAGTGGTTGTGGAACGGTTTCTACGGAATCCGTTTTGGTTTTTCCTAAGAATTTTATCTATTTTATTTTAGAGGAATAAACCTTGGAGGTAATTGGTGTAATGGTTAGTGTCTTAGGAAATAGACTCCACAACACGAGTTCAAATCTACGAAGGGGTATGCATCCAACTACTCTCACTCCAGCTATGAATAAATGTTGCGTAGCGCCTTCTTTACCGGCACTAAATCGTATATGTTATATACTGCTTCTTCAAACTCTCGCTACTAAATCGGCGTACGTATCGTAGCGGGTATCGTCCTAACCCTATTACGATATATGTAGTGGTCGCTTAATGAAATCACAAGGCATGCTGTATGTAGTAGGAGATTGACCGTTTTATTTCTTTACATTCCCTCGTAGTGCGTGTGGGTAGTGAGCTTGACAATGGGAACTACTAATGTTGCAGGCTGGCGATCGGGAGGTGAAAGGGTGGACGCGCCTCACTGCCCGCTGGCAGCGATTGGCCGCAAGCGTCGGTCACTCCGTTCGCCGTCTCCTCCTCTCTGGCGTCTGTTCACTACTGACTGTTCTTTTATATATCTCAAACGCCTACGCATTTTCTTTGTTCGCTCCCACCAGGAAAAAGTCCTTTGTCACCTTTGTCGTCCCCCCTCTGTTTAATTCAACCGGAAACTTCTATTTCCGTTTGTACAATATACAACATAAATAGTAGGCGCAGACTGGGCTCTTTAACATTGGCTAGGTAATCAGTCTAGGAGAAGGAAAACTGAATTATAAACTGGTAAACTCCGCTTAAGATATTGACCCTGTGTAACATCCTGCTCGTGCGAAGCAGTTGGTAAATCTATAAGACGTGTTCATAGGAACAGTTTTCTTTGGGGAGTTACTGTAAAAGAGAGCAATTCAACAAGTAGGTTTCTTCGAGTACAATGGAGAATAAACAGCAGAGCATCCCCGAGTTCTGTCAAAAGAAGCTAAACGTGGTTTTCGTCTAACGATTCCCCTACCCAGCGGATTTGTATGAATCCAATTCATATGCAGAAACGTTTACAGTGGTTCAATGTCAGATTTATCTTGAACTCCTACCCGCAGAAGTGGGTGAACTTCACCGACGATAGATCCATGTGTTTTATATCAGTTATGGCAAGGGAAATACCAATCATCGAATCAACATACAGGGGAGATATTTCACTTGGTGTTGGCTCTAGTATCATTTGGGGTAACTAAATGTTAGGACAGGAATACTATATATAAACCAACACCTTTGCGCGTGCACGATGTGGCACAATATCAATTTCTCAAGCCGAGTTTAACGGGTTTTAATTCAGATGCCGATCGCCCACAGAGGATTAAACTTTCAACAGTAATAATTATATGCAAAAGCAGGTTAGTATTAACTCCCGGTTAGTATTAAACATCAACCATCGATGTCGCAATTGAATTGATTGATTGGTGCCTAGTCTCTCATGAAGGAATGGCTTCCACCATTGTGCATTTGTCGATTTTTCACTTTTAAAAAATATCAAATTGTCCATCTATGCGAAAGTTGTGTGTTAGTATACTGAATACTGATACCAAAAATTAGATCTTTTACTTGTACAAATGTTTGAGGAAATAGCATCAAAGATCGTCTGTTACAGTTTAATTAATGAGGAAAAAGCAGCATATCAGGTGTCGGTGATGATGGCGGGGGAGCACATTTTCAATTTGAATTTATTTATAATATTTAAATCGTTTCATTTTAATAAAATAAAATAGGGATATGTACATGTAGTTACCCCAAATGTACAGGGATATGTACGGTAAAGTGATGAGCTGGGGGTAGGTGTGGCGCTCCACCTCAGATACCCAAAACAATCTCTTGGTCTAGCGCTAGTGAAAAGAGGATAGACTCTCTCGATGTCGGGCTGATATCGACTTTAGGCCACCCCGACGACTTTACTTACTCATATAACAGCAAACTTCATCCTGTGATGTTATAAATAAAATAAGCAACTCGAAATGAAATAGAAAATAGTTATTAACATTACTAGAAATAATATGCACCCTCCAGCCATACGTATTTAAGGTTTTATGTAATAAAATATATCAAATAAGAAATTAGATAAGAACGAACATAAGAAGATTACACTTATTTGAATTATAATTTAATTGGCTTCTATATAAAATCATTCATAGGATTGATTTTAAGACGTTAAAGAATAAAACGATAATATTAGAGATCAATAACACCAAGTAATTCTTTATTAAACACGGTTTTGTTAAAACCAGTATGAAAATTAACTACACCATATATTATGGAAACCTTTAATTCTTAGTGATGTATATAAGACACATTATAGGATTTTAAACACACTATTAACATGGACTGTTTTTTAGGCAAATTCAACGAGTATTTTCACGTCTTTAATTAATAAGATTTATTCTATTCTATGTATTAACGATTTTGACTATAAATTGAATACACACTGATAAAATTACGCAAATCCTAAGGGTATTGGGTGCTTTTTCAATATGTGATCTACCGAAGGTTTGTGATCTACTATTAATCTACTATTCATAGCATGCGATCTACTAGGAAAAAAGAAGACAGGGTTAGGGTTAGGGTTTAGGGTTAGTTTAATGGTAAAATAATGGGTAGTTAATGGGTAGATCACATATTGGAATGTAAACAACTCGGTAGATCACATATTGGATTAGAAACTATTTGGTAGATCACATATTGGAAGAGCATCGGGTATCGTTACGTAAGTAGTAATGTAGTTTCGGTTACAGATAGACAGACACCGAATTTTCATTATGATGAAGATATATTATAATTAATTATTGTTAATGATATTTGTTACAATCTTATGGCCATCATGTAGTCTTTAAGCAAGAGCGCTTGTCCAGTGGAAGTGGATCCTTGGTAATCCTCTGGTAAAGAATCCTGATCGTTGGTAATCCTCCGGTAAAGAATCCTGATCTTTGGTAATCCTCTGGTATAGAATCCTGAGTATTGTAAGTCACTCCTTAATTATTGCAAGTATAACTACGGCCAGTATCAGTGTTTAAGTAGTGTTTCAGCCACGCAGTATGGCTAGTGATTGGTGAAGGAATAAACCACGTGACCTCGGCTAGTCTATATATTAAGGTTGGGAATTGGAGCACCCCTTATATACACATAATTCCAACAATATTACAGTTATACCTTGACTTACGTGTTTAATTCGTTCCGCTAGTGACTCAATTTACTCGTATATTAAACCAATTTTCCTTATTTAAATAAACTTAAATGCCATCAATCCGTTCTAGCGTAACCAACAAAACACTATTTTTAATATCTTTTTATAAAATAAGACAAATAGTACTATATTAAATAAAAAAATAAAATGGGTAATCGTTTATGTACTGTAGTATGATTTGATGATTATTTTTTATAAATTTTTAGTAGGCGTAATAAATTTGATTAAATGTTTTCTTTTCTGGACTTATTAACATAGGGGTATCTAAAGTTCGCCAATGCCGCATATTCTAGCTGAGATTTTCTGTTATAAGGTGTGCCTGAAGCCCATTCCTACTTATAGACTCGGCGATAATCATGAGACCATATTCTTGGCCAATCACTGGCAGTACTCTGCTGATGATATTGTTATT
>CM042153.1:4231106-4253606 GCA_023376005.1 Doryteuthis pealeii | reverse complement strand
GCTTTCTGTAATATTCCATGGAAAGTACCACCCGTGATATGAAAAGGGCCATCCCTTCAGAAATACAGGGAGTTGACAATAATCTTATGCAACCGCATAGATTATGTAACAATATTATCATCATCATCACCTGACAATATGAATATCAAAATGGCGCATTTTTGCTGTTTTTCTCTCTTGAATATGTACGTTTTTAATGTGATTTATTTCTTTGTTGTAATTAAGAAATTCATAGAAATCTTTTTTTTTATATGTACGTTTAGCCTCTGTTCTTAAAGAACAAAAATAGAATGAGTGATTATTTACTATTTTCATTTTATTTTATTAAAGTTTAAAGAAATAAGGAGGTGCTGACGTAAATTTTGTCCATACCTAAAAAGATATCAATATCATTTATATTAATACATTTGTAGTTACATAGTTATTTACTAAGCTTAGCTTAGACGTGACACAATGACAGAAGTACAGGGTACCTGTGAGAATCTAAGTCGCTAACAATGGTCAGCGAATCCAGCTTGCTAACCATTATGTCACGTAAAGTGATCCACATGTAGTTACATACGTATTTTTTTTCCTGGAGATTTGACGTACGTCACGCTAACGGGAAAAAAGGGGTAGATAGACTTAGTATCATCATCCTCATCATCATCATTATCATCCTCATTATCAAGTTGTGTTGATTGCCCGGATTCCCTTTACTCTCTCTCTCTCTCTCTCTCTCTCTCTCTCTCTCTCAATCAATCAATCATCGTTTTTATCAACTCCCCTTGATGGTCCGCATAGAGTCGATCATGTTAGTTTTTGCTGGTCGGCCAACAACTGGGGCGTCCATGATTGGGATTCCATAAATGAACGTATTTAATGAGTTCGTCCTTACTTTGAGGGTTAGTAAGATGGGTGTTTTTTCCCATTTTACACACACACACACAACACACACACACACACACACACACATATAATATATATATAATATATATATATAATATATATACTTTCAAAGAATAAAAAAAAATAATAAGCCGTCATTTGGCTATTATGAATTTATTTCGACCAGAACTCAATATGAGCCTAGTCTCATCAGATAGCCTACAGCATAAAGACTTCGAAAAAATATGTCATATTGAATCCTGATCGAAATGAATTTATAAGAGCCGAATGATGATTTAAGTTTTTCTTTCTTTAAAAGTATAAATATTGCTTTTTATATGATTAAATTTCTTATTATTCTACATTGAACTCTCTTAGGGATTTGTAATAACCCTTATATAAATCTGTAAGTTTGCATTATGGATGTTCAGGAGATATTGGTGATCCCAAATAGAATTATCCCCTTTATACAAGTTAGTTGGATACTTTTAAACACACACACACACACACACACACACACACACACATATATATATATATATATATATATATATATATATATGTATATATATATATATTTATTGATGGGCTTGTTCCTTAATCTTCCGACCATTATCAACTTGCAACACCCTCTGGATGAAATGAGACCGTCTTAATCGTCCAAAATGAAATATAAAAAGGGAATCCTGATCATCTGGAGTGGCTTATCTGCCGAATTCTTATTTTCATGAGTGCCGTCACCTCATCTTAATAATGGACTATTCCGTTTTTATTAGAAATAAAGAAAAGAAATAAAAAGGACATTCTACATAGAAATATATGACAAGAAAGTAAGAAAGAGACTAGGGGTAAGATAGAGAGACGGGGTAAGCGCGCGGAAGCCATAACGCTATTCTGTTTCAATCAAACATAATGAAAAGATGAAAAGAAGGAACGAAAGAAAAAAGAATGAGAGAGAGAGTTAAATCAACATTATTATACTATTTACGTAGAGAACTAACAATAGTTCTAAAGTAAATAAATAGAGAGAGATAAGGAAAGAAAAGAAAGAAAGAAAGAACTTATAAATGTAGAAAGAAATGAATGAAGACCTTATACGTGGAAGAAAGAAAGGAAAAGAATGAAAAAGAAAGAAAGAACTAAGGGAAAAACGAAATAGAGAGAGAGAGAGAAAAAAAAAGAAAAGAAAGAAAGAAAGAACTTATAAATGTAGAAAGAAATGAATGAAGACCTATACGTGGGAGAAAGAATGAAAAAGAAAGAAAGAACTAAAGGAAAAACGAAATAGAGAGAGAGAGATAGGAAAAATAAAAGAAAAGAAAGAAAGAAAGAACTTATAGATTTAGAAAGAAATGAATGAAGACCTATACGTGGGAGAAAGAGGAAAAGAATGAAAAAGAAAGAAAGAACTAAGGGAAAAACGAAATAGAGAGATAGAAAAAAGAAAAGAAAAGAAAGAAAGAAAGAACTTACAGATGTAGAAAGAAATGAATGAAGACCTATACGTGGGAAAAGAATGAAAAAGAAAGAAATAACTAAGGGAAAAACGAAATAGAGAGAGAGAGAGAGATAAAAAAAAGAAAGAAAGAAAGAAAGAAAGAACTTATAGATGTAGAATGAAATGATTATGAAATATGATAAAAGAACTTACTCATGGATAAAAAAGAAAGAAAAGAAGAAAGAAAGAAAGAATTAATGAATGAAATAAAGAAAGAGACAAGTCAAAACAGACAAGCAAAGAGAAATAATCGATGAAAAACAAAGAAACGACTTGAACTAAGGGAAAAACCGAAACAGAGAAAGAAAAAGAAAAAAAGAAAAGAAAAGAAAAAAAAAAAAAAAAAAAAAAAAAAGAAACGTGGCATTGTTTTTTTTTTTCTTTTCTTTTTTTTTTGTTGTTGTTGTTTTTTGTTTTTTTCTTCTTCAAGGCATCATTTCTTGTTTGATGGCCGTTGACTGGTGAATTTTATCTGTATCTATTTTCTTTTTCTCTTATACACCTGTGGGTGAAGGTTGACTCACCGACATTTCGAGTCCAATTTATTATTTTTGTTACCCCTCTCTCCTCTTTCTCCCTCTCTCTCCCCCTCTTTTCGTGTATATATTATATACTCATGTAGATAAGAACAAAAACTTCCATCTAAAAATAAAACAAATAATAGAATAAACCTAAGGAAGTAATATTTTAATTGTGAATTGTTTTATACTGCTCCGCTGACCGGTACAAATTCACTTTGATTTACCCCCCCACCTCTCTCTCTCTCTCTCTCTATATATCTATATATATATATATAATATATATATATATATATATATATATTATATATATATATATATATATATATATATATATATATATATTGGGAGAATATGTGCTTAATTGAAGGCATACCTAATTTGAAAATTAATTAGTTGATATTTAATGAATTAGGTGCGCATATCTGCTTAAATGTAAGGCGTAAACAAATTGAGAAAAAGTCGATCTCTGTGTGTACATTTCGGCATATCATGCCTCATCAGATATGCACGCTTAATTCATTAATTATCAGCTAATTAATTTTCAAATTAGGTATGACTTCAATTAAGCATATATTCTCCCCAAAACTGTCGGCTATCGCCATCTCAAACATACTATTTGTTTACTCTCATACTGTCGTGTAGTAAGTCACCCAAAAATGTAGCATATATCAGTTTAAAAACAAACGAGAAATTTGGGAAAACCAGCTAGTGTAATGGTTAGAATACCCGCCCGCCTGGCAGTTAGGGTTCGAATCACACACAGAGCACTTTCCTGTCTATAACTCTGCTGATGAGACATTACGAATGTTTTATTTCTAGAAATCAAAAACAACCGTTAACAGACCATTCAACCCCCAGTCCCCATCGGTACCTTTGAACTGGCGTCAAGACAACCGACCCAGACCAACGCCAAATGTAGGCCTCGCCAAGACTCTTAGTGTAAAAAAAGAAAAAAAAAAGAAAGACGAATTCTAAAATAAATACAACTACCGTTAAAATACCCTTCCACCCTAAACCTCGTCGGCACAGGTTTTGAACTTGAAGTTAAAACAGACCCACCCAACACCTTATTGTATAAAAAAGAAAGATGATTTGTTTTTATTTTCAAAATAATGTTATTCTAAGCATAGGATTTTAGCATATGATTTTAGAAAAAATGATTTTATTTAACTAATATGTATTTTTCTTAGGTATCAACAATTTAAGTGATGATTTTCACTTTAAAAATACATTTAATCGATTATTTAGGTCAAATTCTTGTTTTAGTTGAAAAATAGGAACATAATGACCATCATTAAAAAAAAAATAATAATAATATTACGTATGTAAGTTAATTTTTTATACATTTTAAACATCAAATTCTACCAAAAAAATTGACGGAAACGGGCGCTTTGTGTGAAGTAAATTACGTACTAAATAAACACGTTATTAAGATTTTAAAACACTTATAACAGTTTCCTCTTAGAAAGTAATTACTAAAAAATTAAATACACTATGTACAGAAAATTACTAAAAAGTATCAACTGATAGAGTTAAGTAAATAAGGACAAACGTTTAATACTTAGCTCCTTTTAATTGTTACTTTTTCGGGGTGAAAAAATAAACAAGTTAAATTAATATTTTTTATCACTTTAACGCAATAAACAATTAAGAAGTGCAATTTAAGGTGCAATTGTTATCATTAGTTTCAAAGCAGTGTGTTAGCCACTTATCGTCAAGATAACGCACCATGACATAATATGCAGCGAAAATTCATGGTAATTATCAAATAGGAACAAACACTTGAAACATTATAATGCTTGAAAATAGGGCTTTCGCTTTAATTAATCCAATAAATGTTTACGTGCCTTTAAACCAACAAACCAACTAAACAAAGAAGTGTATAGTAGAAGTATTAAGGCCTACTAGCAGGACCCATAGAATTTCCTCGAAATGAAACAAAAATCACGAAATGAAACAAAAATCAAGAGGAGCTATTTAAGCCAGAAACGATGAATTGCCTTTTCATCATATATAAACCCTACTGTAGTCTCTGCAATAAATAATGCAAGAATACAAGTGGCAAATACACGAATCGGGAAAAAGTTGGACAGGAAATTCACCTGACGCTGGCTTGCTAAAACATAGCGTAAATTAGGGCAGGAAGCATGGACGACATAAGATCAAAATCAACAAAATGCATCCGAAATTCACAATTTCAATATGACAAAAAAAAAACAAACCAAGTAACTATTTTTTTTTCATTTTGATTTTACGTTGAACATTTAAGCGACACCAGAACATTCAGAATGTTTCATTTTTGAAATTGGGTGAAATACAATGAGACAAATGAAAATCTGTGATTAAGTGACTCCAGATAATCTGTATTCACATTTTTGCATTGCATCTTGGATATATATTTGGACGGTGTCATTTTTAACCAGGGGAGGATGATAGCGAACGGACGATTTAGGGGTACGCGTATTTAATACAGGAGACATAGGATAGAAATGCAATGGTTCAGGTTGACATGATCAGATGCCGTGGTATATAGATTGACATGAATAAGGAGGTAAAAAGAGAAAGAAGGGAAGACAAAGATATTCAGAGAGACAGAAAGACAAAGACAAAGAGAGAGAGAGAGAGAGAGAGAGGAGGGAGAGAGAGGGAAGGAGGGAGGGAGAGAGAGGGGAAGGGGGCAAAGGAATTTGCTTTTGGTTCTTTTCGGTCCAGTTTGAGACATTGCATTAATCAATAAAGTCACGTTGTCATAGCAACGATCAGATCTGATTGCATAACAATCAAAGCATGGTGCTAAAGAAGTTCAAGGATTTAATATACAGCTGTGTGGAAATAGCTTCAGGGTAAGTACTCGTCAGCGTAAAATCCGTGGTTTTTCTTTCTTTTTTTTTTTTCTTTTTTTTTTTTTTTTGTTATTCGGAGGCGGTTGCTTTCTTATCTTTGATTCTTGTTTTTTTTTTTCATTAGAACATTTCGACCTAACTTTTCGTGTTATCCCTTTCAAATGCATGTCCATCTATTTTTTACCCCATTTCAAGTAGGGTTTTCTTCCTTCTCGCTCTCTCTCTTTCTCTCTCTGTCTGTCTGTCTGTCTGTCTCTCTCTCTCTCTCTCTCTATATATATATATATATATATATATATATATATATACCACTACCAATTGTTACTACTTCCCACTACCAATTCCTATGCTACTGCTCGTTTTCTTTAAAAACGAGAGACCACGAAACATACCATCAGTTTCCAGCCTGAAGTTGGCAGATCGACATGCTGAAAGCACTCGTAGAGACACCTTTGATGGATTGCTACACCAGTTCCACCCTCACACCAAAAAGATGACCAGACACCTTGAAAGGATTGAACAGAAACTCGTACGACAGGAATCGTCACTCGAGTTCAACCAAACATGTTTAAAAGAGAAAATTCTGCCAAAATACACTTATATATATATATATATATATATATATATATATATATATATATATATAACGCTCATATATATATAATATATATATATATATATATATATATAAGGATCTTCATGGTATGAGCGTGTTGAGTTATAAACACGAAAACATATATCATTCAGATTTGATTTCTTGCATATACTTTAATATGGTTAGAATTAAGAAAAACACAAAATCTAATTACTAATTTTTGCTGATTAAGTGATATAATTAATTAAACAAAAATCAAAAGATTTTTGGAACACTTTATAATTCTTCATAAGTACAGAAATACTCACTGAAGTTTAATCCCGCCTCCATATAATTAAAAATCACCAGGTGAATATAGTTCCCGTGTGCTGCCTTTAGTTACAGATTTTTTGAGAGTAAGTGCCCGCCTTGGCAAAGAACAAACTTTAATATCTGTACCTGGTCCGAGAAGCTACAAAAGATTCTCGCTTAATTCCAGGGGCCATTTCCCAAAACAGCACCTGCCCCAGTAAGTGCCCAGCCTGGGCAAAGAAAAAACTTTGATATCTGCGCCTGGACTGAGAAGCCGCAAAAGCTTCTCGCTTGATTCCAGGGGACCATCTCCCAAAAAAACACCTGCCCCATTGCCTAAAAAGAGCAGGTCTAGATTTATTGCCCGGTGCCTTAGGCCGCCTCGAAAGTGGAATTGTATACAGTTTTTAAGCTCCACTTGCGGCTCATCACATTAAACCACCTCGTCACATTTGGCTTGATGGGTAGTCAAATACTGAGTCGAAGATCCTTCACAACTAAATACCGAGTTTGTTTATTGTTGGATGCCCCATACGTTGCGACCAATTTGGATAAATACCAAGTCTGTCTTCAGTAACCGTAAGCCAATTTTGTCAAGTACAATAGTATTACCCACGCTATATCTAAATATAACACATATTCCATGAGCAGAATTTCAATATAATCCTTTTTTCGAAATTACTACTATTTTGTTATTTAGTATTAATTGTAAAAAATAAAATCTACTAAATATCAAGAATAAATAAGGTTTATTTTTATGACAAAATATATTGATCATTATCACTGAGTTGAACGCCATTTTTATCTTAATTTTGTGAGACATTTCTACGAGAAAACTAGAATCTAGCCAAACTCTGGACGGCTTTGCAGGATTCTAAAGAATTAAGACGGGATCACAATTTCAAAGACCGCAAGCTAAACAATTTTTTTTTGGGGGGGGGGGCATGGAGTACCCTAGAATAGAATGTTCAACTCGGTTAAGCCAGATGTTAAAGAATGTTCTAAACGGCTACAGCGTGTCAGTCTGAAGTAACAAATTCCAATCTATACATATATTAAAGGGCCGTTGTGTGTATGTGTATGTCAGGAGGAAACTTCGAAAATAAAACAATTAACGACAAAGTAATATTAATATATATATAATATATATATATATATATTATATATACATTAGATATCACCAGGGCTTGGTTTTTGAGCAAAAATAATAGAGATTTGATTTATATTCGTGAAGATGATTTTTTTTTAATTAGATATTAACAGCCTAGAAATAAAAGATGACCAACCGTCCATAATGGGCGAGTAACTTTCCATAGGGACCCCTTGGTTTTAAATCAAACAGACCGTAATTTAATTATTCTAGCTACAGATACATTCACAATTTATGAATGCCCATAAATTGTAACAGTGGTCTGTCAATGGTGTCTGAGTGTCAGCAAGTATCTGCGGAATGTGTTCTCTATCACACGTCCATAATCGGCGAGTAACTTTCCATAGTGACCCCTTGATTTAAAATCAAACGGACCTTAATTTGAACATTTCTAGCTAAAGATCTGTTCACAATTTATGACTTCTCATAAATTGTAACATTGCATTCTTTGTTTAATGGCATATAAACTTTCTCCGAGTATTTATCGCCGAAGCCATCCATATATAATGCAATAGTAGTGGTACTAAATAAACCGGTGGTTCTCAACGGAGATCATATGGCCCCCCAGGGACCATATAACATGTTTTCGGGTCAAGACAAATAAAAATATTAAGATATAAAGATACAATAAGATTTTTAAACATTGAATGGCTATGGGAAGGGCACCTTATTTAACCCATAGATAGATAGATATTCATGCTTTACCCAAAATTTTGAAAAACAGAAAAGACAAGATAGTCGTACCAGATAATCTGGCATTATATTTTTGCATTTTATCTTGGACAATTTGAATGGTCTCATTTTTTTACCATGGGTGTGCAGGAAGATATGGACGAACGGATCTAAGGACAAGGGAATTTAAATAAATAATAAGATTTATTTTTTCAAAAAATATCCTTATTATAATGTATAGATTGTGAGTGAGTTATGGTACTGATACTTGCTATAAGACCGAATATGTACTCTATAGTACAATCAATTTCGCCTCTTGCTCCCCATAAATTTCACCAGTCTCAGTGCTCTCACGATAGTGGATGAAATTCATATGTTTATTATCTGAATAATCAACTCATTTATTAGTATTAAATCTGTTTTATCATTTCATCCGCAATCCTTTAAACGAGAATATATCTTATGCGTACTAATAACATGGTCTATTTTGATATTTCATATATTCAACGAAATCGCGTTTTACAGTTGTGAATGGGAAGGCTGAATTACTGCTATAATATTGATCTTTAAATTACAATTTTAGAGTGATATTTTATAAATAAGAAGCTATCCTTATAGCTATTATTTATCGATCGGTATACATAAAATATAGATTTTTGTTATTTATGAATTTATTCTAACTCAATATGAGCAAAAAATCTCGCGGATTACAATCTTAACCAGAAAATCTATTAACATAAAGAAGGAGTAATGACTTGAGTTTACACTTTAATTTTATTCTTTCTCTCTTTCTCCATATTATTAAATATACTAAATATGATAATATTTATATAATTTAGAGTCGAAACACAAACCCTTCAAGAATATTATTCGGGAGGTAAAGGGAACTAAATCCATCGCGGTTGAGAAAAAAACCCGGAAATAGTTGATTTGTAAAAAATTATACTACCAAACATCACCCGGCGAGAAAAACTGGGAAAGGAGGAAAAAAAGAGAAAAAGACCAATGTGTTGGAACGTGAGTTAAGTTGTATCAAAGGGTCTCTCTAATTATCCGTAAAAAAATAATTACCCTCTTTACTGTTCAAGACGTATCTTATGAATCTGGAATCTGATCCCTTCAAATAATAAAACCACATAAATATAAAAATATAAACATTGAATATTTTATTATATACAAAAAAACAATTAAACTATGCACCAACGGAGAGAGTGAGACAATTAATTTATTTGCTAAAAAAAAATAATATAAAATAAAATATAACAAATATCAAGAAGAAACAGATTATCAAATATCATGAAATATTACTATCATAAATATATTAATAGTTATCAATCATTCGGATAACTTTAATTATTTTTTCACTTTAATCATGCTTCTTGCACTAGTATACTCTTTTACGACACCTTTATGTTGCCCAAATGTTCTCCCGTAGCTCTACTAACATCACTCACTCTATATATATAACTCATACTCTACATACTCTCTCTCTCTATACAAAAAGTTTAGGTACTACAAATACCTATAAAGTTTTTTAATATTATTAGAGCAAATTAATTAAAAGATATTATAATATTTAAAACCTTATATATAGAGGTTACATTCTTAATACTCATACTGTGATAAAGGTATAAACGCAACAACTCTAGTCGATATAGACGTTTTTAAATCAGGTCTTTCTCGACTCTGACTTTCAGGTGTAAAGTATGAAATTAATAAACAGCATTATAATTATAATTATTTTGATTTGATATAAAATATACAACAAAATATATCACTATATTACCTAGGGTGATATGAAAGTTATTATGGAAAATAGTATGAATATATAATGTTACAAGATAAATCGTGGGTGTTTTTCCTTTTACACAGTCACACCTAAATAGTGCTATGTGTGGCTTCTACAGAATAAAGTTAGCATCATATAACGTGGAGGAAAAAAAAAAACCTAATTATTCATATTTTTTAGCGGAATAATCTAGGTTATATATATATTTTATGATTTAATAATATTTTTAACAGGAACCATGAAAGTAATATATTATATATATATTCATACGTAAGAACCCCCAAAGGAAAGACTAGAGAAAGCCTCAATAAGTTAAAAAAAGTTAAGCTCTAATACCATAACGAGTTATGCCAAATTAAATAAATCTAATAGCATCAGCACATAAACCATTAATCTCTAATAATGCTTTCGGCCCTATATGCTCTTCGAGGTCTGGACAGTATTTCACTTTTTAGTCGTGTTATCTTAACTCGAGGAATCTTCGAGTCGGATGTCGTACTTAGTCCCCTTTGTATTAAGGAGCATTTAAGCTGAAAACGTCTTTAGATTAAGGTTTTGTCTGACTCATTAGATTATCTAAATAGATTAAATAAGAACATAGAACTAGGTTACCATTGACAGACATGCAATTAATAAAGGAAAATAAAGTTATATTATACTATCAAATTCTTGTCGTTGGGAAGAGAAGATTCTCTAACAGAGCGATTCAAAAAGATATATTACCTAGGCGCCTCTGAAAGTGCAAAGGTAAGTGCAGAGTGGGTTAAGTGCCACAATTGAGAAAGTATCGTGTTGCGTTTATGTACCAGTCTTGGAGAAGATAGAAGTCTATATTTATATACCGTGGGTTATCAATAGTTACTTTCATTTCGTTAACCTAACTGGGAATTATAATTAATAAGATATATCGAAGATTCAATGATGACTATCACTCAGTGTTCTAAAATAAATATTTTACATCTTATACAACAATAAAACGTATGTCGTCTATTTCTTCGCTTCATCTAGTGATAATATGGCGTGATTTCAGACGATAATAAACCAATCATAATGAAAAGTATTAATACTGAAACTTAAATAAGAGCTTCCCTTACACAGCTGTCAATTAAGAGATAAAGATTTTTGCTTCTGCTATTTCTTTTAATTTGGTCTTATATACTTAATCTAATACATCACTTTACCTGCAGGCGGATTTGACGAAGATAGTCAAAAGACGCACATTTTAGCATTGTGTATGAATATTGCGTTTCTGTCTTACCTCCGCCTATTGAGAGCACGTGATATCGTCTCAGTCCACGATGCCTTCAAATATTGTAATTATGAGTTTTGGTTTTTGAAGTTTTATTTCTATATCCTGAATTCATATATCTCGTAATATCCAATATTTTTTTGCTCCAAGCTAATATTATATCCTAACAATCTAACTTTGGAAATAAAAAATATTATTGTTTAATCCGGCTCTAGATACCAAGTAACTATTTATAATTACTTTATATTATATTATTATTAAATATATATTTAATATAATATAACATTAATTTAAATGTAATATAATTATATATAATATATATTATAATATATAAAAAAGTAATTAATCTGATCGGGGCGGAGCCTTAATTAGTATCGTGGACAACTCAACAAGCAGACTAAGGTGAAGTAACGCACAATCCCCGACTATTCATT
Organism: Doryteuthis pealeii; assembly: GCA_023376005.1. Lineage (NCBI taxonomy): Eukaryota > Metazoa > Mollusca > Cephalopoda > Myopsida > Loliginidae > Doryteuthis > Doryteuthis pealeii. The sequence goes on along the minus strand of CM042153.1, from coordinate 4,241,697 downwards.
ATCTAGCGTATTGTTTAACGCAACTTAGGACCTCCAACCGGTAGATGCTCGTTTGGCCATATCTCTTTCGAGGGATACGAAATGTGTGCGCCACACCTTATATCCTTCAGTCTGACAAGCGTTACATGAAATTGATATAGACTTACTGTTACTACCTCTTACGCTGAGTTTTATGCAGAAGGACACGGATATCCAAACTAAGGAAAACCTTCTGTGGTTTCTAGGGCGAACCGCAGTCTCATTACTGACTAGAAAGCTAGTAATATTAAGAGTGGTGATTCAATAGTTGTTTATATATATATATTAGTTGATATATCGTTTAATCAATTGCTTTAGGAAAATCCGTATAGGATATAATGCGGGAGTGTATTTGTGTGGGGAGAATAATTGATGCCATCATCCTGTGAAGAAAACCTCTACTTTAACACAGTGAAAATGGTCACAGTGGGTTAGTTGATTCAAGTTTCAAGCTTTATTATTGTTTTATAGACAGCAGATTGCTCTTATATAGATGCGAGGGTTCTATAACAAATATAAAGTGACTCAATACATGTTGCTAGGTGTTAGTAAGGGAGCACAATTGATTTATTATAAATTGGTACACGGTAACTAACCCTACTCGTGAGTTTTCACCATAAGATCTTCTCAGGGTTGGTGAATACTCGAATTGTAAAGGTTATTACCGTGATTAACCTTGTAATTAATTAATTAAATATATACTATAATATATAAGATTATATTATAATTATTTCATTTAACAAAAACCGCCTAAGGTAAGACTTAAATGAACTTATAATAAGAAAGACATATATAGGTGTATTATGGCTCTACTTTACTTCTATATTTGACCTTAAAGGCGGTACTTCAGTGTTATAGTCTTTCCAGTTCAGCAGAGTTATGTATAAAGTATAAACGCTCGGAACTCAGATAGGAATTTAATGATGAACTATATTTTTGGTCAAAATATTATAAGACAAGTTATGACATTAATGATATTGTGTTTTTATTTCCTTTCATTATAGGTTTTAAATAGTATTATAGTGACGTACCAAATGCTTAACACTAGTATTTCTTTCGGTTGCTAGGACTATAACTCTTGTGTTTTACTTACTTTTTTCACATTTTTTCCCCCCCAATCGGTCAAACTTCGTTGGGTGTAGTCATCATTTCTTATTTACAATCAAGACTGTGTGATGCCTCGAGGATTATTTATCTCCTTTTAGCGCAACATAGAAGTCTTTCTCCCAAGCTAATTTGGTATAGGTATTAACATATGAGTCACTATAGTTCCATTGCCGCTTTGAAACTTTTCGTTTGCGACAATAGACCCTAAGGTAGAACTACAGAAATAATCAACAAAATAAAGATGTGCTCAAAATAATTAAAACCCCCTTAATCGAGTCTAGAAGCGTGTAAGCCTGAAGAGGGCAGTCACATAATCATAATACTCTCAGGAGATACGAGATAAAGTAAGTGGAATGTGTTTCATTAACTTAGGACTTGAATACATCTTAGAATGTTATAGTCTCAATGATATTACATTTCATGAATGAAATATCTTCGATTTATTAAGTTAACTCATCCCTTCAATTAATAAACTATGATAAGTATTGAAATCTATGCTATAGAGAGTAAAATACAATTTATAATTAATATTTGACTGTTTAATTTATGAGTGAGTGAAGTGAAACAAAATAGAAAAGCAGATAAATTATCCGCGACTCAATAAAATCTGGATTCTCCTTAGATTCTCAGAATAACCTAGCAAATATCATTGTTTGAACATATAAAGTTTGAACTCTGTGGATCAGATTGCAGTTTTTTACTCAATTGAAACTAATTTAGATTTCAGAATTTAAGAATGCTTGCTCAAAGAAAATGAGGACTTCTCAAGAGTGTAAAGTGCGCGTAGTTAGCAGTGAGAGAATCTATCATCTTATCCAAGGGATCCTTACCAGGTAATTTGGCCTCGTCCCCTAAGTACTCTATACACAACACTGCTTTCTTGACCGTGTTTACGATTTTATCGGGCCCTGATCATCCATTCTTTCTCTAGGTATTTCAGCCAGTTAGGCAAAGCCTTCTTTGGTCCCAACGACGATAATCAACTTATGACAAGCCCGCTCCTCTTCTCCGAGGTATATCGCCATAGCGTCGTCACTCATAAATGCAATGGTTTCAGGATTCCATGCTATGGACTTCCCGTAGTGATTTTTCAGTGCTAAATTGACACGATTTATCAATTTCGAGCGCATACACGTGAACAGCCTTTAGGTTTACACGAGTTCTAAGATCACGTTATTCTTAGCTTTTACAGTGTTTTTTCTGAATAGATTTATATCGTCATTCTTCTGGTGACGTTGTCAAATGTTAAAGTCAGCTGGACATCTTTTATGAACACCCTTAATTGCAATTATCAAACGTACTCTCTGCAGCCGATGTGGGTGTGAACCATTATGCCTTCGGATTACACAAATCTGCTTGAATTGGTGATCATTCCTTTCTCTTAAAAAAATAAAAATTTTGTCATCTTGAGATTCTTGTACAGCTGGTAGGCATGGGGAACTTCTGGGGATCGATACGCCTGTAGTGACTTTTATCAAATCTATACGGACAGTCGAGTGGATAGGTGATCTGAGCTATCACTAGGAAACCCCGTCATACCCGCGTGAACAAGGCCAGGTCGTTCAATTAGTATGGATGAGCTGCTAAGGTATACTCTCATACATTGTGTATCCCTACTTTCACACAATTATAGAGCACTGAAAAGCGTACCTGATATTTATATGTGCGGTGTGCAGCCACCCCAAGCCGAGACTCATATATAGATATATTACGACTAATTTCAAAAGCGATCTGCCCCCTCCCCCCAAATAAAAAGAATATACAACATTAGTTCATTCATATACTCTACAACCCCAAAAACTTGATCTATATAACTGCATGTTTTTCGCTTGAAAGGAGTATTGAAAGTGACAAGAGTCGGACACCACAGATGAGATGCAGGACTGCTTTTTAAAGAACGAATACAGAGGACCAAGAGAGACAGAAAGTGGTCGCCAATTCATATGGGTTAAAATTGAACAGAGTGAGTTTTAATGAAATGTGCTTAAAAGAAAAACTTAGAGTTTAACAAAAAAGGAGATGAATAGGCCTGTCAAGAATGGATAAACCAAATGTATTCCTTTGATATGACCGTTTACAACTATATATAATTATACTAAGAGGAATTTGGTCAATATGAAATAACCAACAAGATGATGTGCCATTAATCAAAGAAAAATTAAAACCACAATCCTCTACACACATTTCATAATGGAATTATATAGGGTAAATATTATATACACAAATAATAAAAACTGTATAATATATATCTTAATATCTAACAAGACTAATTTGATTTTAATGAAACATAGTCAACCCATCATGGATATACAAGGTCGTATCATTTCAATTGACCTAGAAGTTAGGGAAATGGTATTATGATTTCGTTATTTTGATCGTAATTTCTTTAGCAATTTAACAGATACGTTAATATGATATTGAATATGTGTAACAATTTGTATTGCCTTGTGAATACAAAAATTATGCAAAAATACTTTGCCCGTTAGATTGTGTCCCTAAGGGCAACTTGAACCCCATCACAGAGTATAAGAGAGAACATATTAAGTTACTGCTCAATATGCAACGTCCCTCAGATCAGTGACCTTAGTGGACAAACCAGGCCACGTAATATTCGAGAGCTAGTATGGAGATAAATGAGAGTTATAATCTAAAACACGTGACCTGCGTATAGTCTATATAATTTAGAGGTGGTGAATTGATAAGCACGCGCTCCCGACGCCGCAAAGTACCTCACAACGCGAAAACACTAACTCAACACTCATGAAGAACGCAACTGTGTAACCAACAATATCCGCGCATACCAATTTGCTCGGCCTTCTGTGGAGCTGGATTCTTCGACGAGACCACATCCCATCAAAAGTAAGCAGATATGCATTAAATATCGATCCTTTTCTGCGATTCTTATTCTTTATCATCTATAAGTGGTGTAATAAATGTTAGCACCATTTACTTCTCCATTCTCATTAGTCTATAATAAGTGGTGTATAATTGTGCTAGCAACATTTATACCATTCTTAATCTTAATAATATTTTATGTATAATGAATGTGGTGTGTTGAGGCAGCGATTTTATCCATTCTTTAGTCTATTAAATATGTAAGTGCGTGTATTGTAGCACTCCTTTATATATACAACAAAATTTATATCCATTCAATAGATTAGCCCATAAAACGTTGGTTGGTTGCGTTGGTTGGTTGGATTTTGAACGGCATATCAAAAAAGAACATATTGTCTTATATCCAATTTGTTTTTGATCCGTAATTTCATGTTCTTAACACTCACTTTTTCTTTAATCAACCATTTCAATAAATACTTCTCTTTGTTCTATTCAAACCCAATAGGATGTGGACATTACTATAAATTAGCTCGCATACTGTGGCTGACAGCGATCACTTACCTAATCAGCAAATACCTCAGCAGTTAAGACAGTTTTCGAGTTATAAAATGAGGATGAGATTGAACCTAATGTTTCGTTTACTTTTTTTTTTGCGCAGAGGGGAGCTGTAGCTTTCCTCTGCACATCTCGTCATCTTCTTCTATTCAATTATCTCCTCTATATATATCATTCTACCAAACTCTCTACACACAACACCCACACAACCATTTAAAATTTTAAAGAAAGAAAGGTCGACGGCAACAAGGAGAGGATGTGACACAAAGGTTCAAAAGGTTACTTTAGCGTACGGATAATGCCAACAGGTCCATTGAAAAAAAATTCATAAGCGAGGTATTTTCCATTGATAAGCTCCTGAAGGCACAAATTGTTACAATGAAAACAATAGGAGAGTTTTATAATTTGAAGACCAAGGGTCTGAACCACATGCTATTATATGCCAAATTAGCTCGAGAGAGATTAATAATTCATACCTATTCCTCGAAGGTTATGTAAGAAGCTAAGATGAAATGCAATTACCACATCCAGGATTTGAACTCGGGGCAACGAGTCCATTTACAATGACTTTAACCATTACACCACACACTTCGATTGAATTAGTCGTATAAGATGTTTTCTGTCTAGATAGAGATCTGAAAATAATCTGACTCTGATTCTATTTGTACCCGTTACCTTCGAACGTCAAAGTGACCGAGCAAAGAAACTATAAGTGACAATCACAGGAAGAATCTAGACTATCCAGACCTACGTACTGTTAGAATTAGCTAGAATACTTAGAGGAGTCCTGCATATCTGAGAAGACTTGCTGTCACTTAGCCTTCAGCGACAACCCAGCAATTAAGACTAGTATGAATTCTTGCAAGGAATAAAATCACAATCAATACGATTTATGTTTAAGACATTGGAATTCTCACTAAGCTACTTGAAACTATAAAAATATTTTCAACCGCTGTTGCAATGCCTAGCCAAGTGGAAATATTAATGAATTCGCCAGATATTCTATTGTGCCTAGTGACGTCAACATCTGTAGTCCCGTCACTATGACAACAAATCCACCATGCCACATTAACGTTAATAACATTGTATCCGATTCTTTCTTTTAAACACATGGCTGCCCGATGGACAACGCCACGACTTGATTAAGATGGCGTTTCATCACGCCTAAGCAATAACCAGTCTCACACAAACAGGTCACGTGGGCGGTTTGATAACCTAAGATTCAAGGAATTAAACTCTGATTTGCTCCTCTATATAATACTCGTGTTCCTTAATTGTACGACAGTTATCATCTTGAAACACACTCTGGTTAAAAATAAGACCTTCCAAATCTTCCAAGATGAAATGCAAAAATTCAAATCCTGATTATCTGGCGTTGCTTATTCACCGGATTTCTTTATTATATTTTTTTTCTGTGTAGCATGTCTTTTTTTCTTCCTTTTTTCTTTATGATAAAAACGGAATGGTCCATTATTAACTGAGCTGACGACACTCATTAAAAATAAGAATTCATCGGATAAGCAACACCAGATAATATATGATTTCCATTTTTGTATTTCATCTTAGACGACTTAGACGGTCTCATTTTTAACCAGAGGGTGTTGCAAGATGATGAGAGTGAGAAGATTAAGGAACAAAAGTGTTGATATATAGATTTCGCCTCGTGTTCATCATCACTCTAAAGACAACGGGTAGGATGTGACATAAGGTCGGAATTATGGGGTATCCAGGGAGGATCGAACACACTATTCAGGAGTAATGGATCTGCGAGACTAGCTTGCTAAGCATTACACCACGATGATGTGCCCTATTACTCACCCCGTGGCAACGGGTAGAATGTGACATAAGGTCGCAATTATGAAACATCCAGCGAGGATCGAACCCACTATTCATTAGTACAGGATCAGCGATATTAGTTAGGGGGTATAAAAGGGTTAATATTTTTCCAGTCGGAAAGTGAATGTAATAGCACAACTGTAGTTAGCTCAGTCGTTAGAGCTTTAGGCTAGAAACCACAAGGTTCTTGTTCGATACCGGCCCACGCCAACTCAGCGTTATGAGTAGTACAGAAATCTGTGCAGTAAAGTAAGGAGCTGATGGTAGTTGTGGCACTCCACCTCAGATGCAAAAACGATCTCCTCGGTTTAGCGCTAGTGAAAAAGGGATAGACTCCTTCGATGATTGGCTGATACCGACATTAGGACACCCCGACAACTTTACTTTTTTTAGTTCGACCTCCCTTATTACTATGTTCCAGTCCAATACGTCATCCATTAAATCCCTTGGACTGACCGATGGTCAACAGGTGGAATCTTTATAATTATCTACTACATAAATTGTAATTTCAATACGTCTGGTTTTGCGCCCATATCAGTGATCCGATCATGATGAAACTTTACACACATATTAAACTTATATTCAGAAATAGGACTGGCTAAATGGATTTAAACAATGGAGTACCAAAGAGAAGTAACTTCAGGAAAGAGGGTAAGGGAAGTAATAGTACGTTGAAATGAAGCAGGAGCGAGAGGAATTATTTAAAAAATCAGAAACTTTTTTTTTGGGGAAACTAACAAAAATACGGTGTTTATAATTAGTTTTTTTTTAATATATTTGCTGACAGGGAGAGAATTTGTTTTGTTTGACGACAGTCAACAATATTTTTTAAAGAATGCACTCAAATACAATTCTACAAAATTTTATTAAAATTGAACGAATATTTAAATTTTAGTGTAAAAATGTTTTCATCTCGATTTTATCAACGTCCAAAAGTACGGATAAAGGATTTGGTACCACAGTCTTTCGTAAAAAAATGTAAACAGATCTTTGAAATCTTATATATTTCAATAATAGAATAAAAGTAGTTTTTCTGTCAAAATTCAAATAAATATGTTTCTTTCCAAATAAATAAAGTTCTCACAGTTAAATTCAAATTAATTCAAACAAGGTTATACTCTATTCTGTGTACTGACGATTTTGATTAATTTGACGTAATCAGTGACTTGGTTTCGGTTACAGACAAATTAAGACCGAATCTTCATTATTTATACCACCTGCTCCCTATCACACAAACCATCCGAGTAAGATAAACAAGGCATGCTGGACACTCCTGGTAAAGAGAGGGCGAACTCATAGGTGACGTTCTTCTGAGGAAAACCACACCTAAGCACGCCAGTGTGGGCTGTTCAGCAAGACCTTACATCGATCAATTCTGCTTGGATTATAGTTGCTGCACAGAGGATCTCTCGATGGCGATGACAGATAGGATGGTTGGTGAGAGATTGTCATGGATATCTGTGCTGCTAGCACGACTTGATGATGATGAAATAGTATTTATTTATTAAATACTTATAACTTCGGAAGTATGAATTTATTTAATCTGGATTAGTTGCTCTATTCCGAAACTGGAAGCTAAACGGCACTATTTCATTTCAAAACAAGGACACGATTTGGACCTCAGCTCGACTTTTTAATGTTTTATTTTTTTAAATTTTATTTGTTGGGATGGGGAACAATAGATGCCTTTGCCGTTGTCTTATTATTCGATAATTTCAGATGAATGGACGTATATTTAGATAACTCGGACCATATCACCTTTACACCCCTTTTTGATCTCGATTAAGAAAGGACATGCTTTTCATTTATATCAATATCCGGTTGTTTTAATAGATGAATTTTAGATTTTTTTTTAAATTATAAAACTAACCCCTAACCCAAATCCTAACCCTAACTGCTAAGCCTAACCCCTAACAAACAACTGGATATTGACGGTGTAAATGAAAAACATGTCCTTTCTTAATCGAGATCAAAAAGCGGTGCCTAAAGGTAATATGGTCCGATAACTCAACCAAGAATGAATTATTCCCCTTCATAAACAATGAAGGTCAAGGTAACTATAAGTAAATCAGTAAAAATAATTCAAAACGTCTTTAAAGGGCTTTAATAACTTCTTAAAAAAGAATATTTTGATAAGAGAAATATTTTAATACATTATTTCAAATGAAAGTAATAAAATGCTGGTATATAACAAAGATAGATTTTTTTCAACAAATTAAGTATTACCAGATATCGGATGTGTGTCTACACGGTCTATATTTAAATAGGCCGTTGGTATCATCACTATATCGCAATATCAAAGTTGGTAAAGAAACGACTTTCTAATATCTCTTGAAGGGAACCACGTGGTTCCCCGTAATCAAAAAAAGACAGATTAAGCTATTTATGCCATTTGGAGTGTAATTACGAGCAAGCAAGTCTCGCGATTGCAGATTAGCAAATACGTTCGACGCTATCGTAAACAGATTTACGTTGGTCTCTGTGCGATCCTAGTGTTGTATTGTCGTCACCCGGAAGAAGAAGCTTCCGACAGAGGGACAAAGAGAAGGATAAAAATATATATTCAAAAAGAAAGCGGAAGTGAGGTTTTCCGGTCAAGGAAGCAGGGAGAGGATAAAGAAATATATAACAAATGTCCGTTATCAGATCAAACGAAAAATGCGTAGGCATATTTAGCGGATGTAAAAACCAGATCAAAAGATAAAGATGCGTAGGCGTGTTTATCAATATAAAGGCCAGAGGATTCGAGCCGACAGTCAGACCCCAGCGAACAACCGATAGCATCACCTCGCGTCTCCCGTCAACCCTCGGGCATTTCCATTGTGAATACTCGTCACCGCACTCACCAACCGATCGGGCATTTTCATTGTGAAGCTCTACGCCCTCACTACAACACACCAAAGAAAATAAAGACGGGTTCTATTTTTGCATATACGTATCTGTTGTTTATTGAAGTCCACTAGTCGGTAGTCAGTCGGCTATACAACACTAGCTAGATGCCCCATTATTATATCCCCATGTAAAAAAGACGTAGTGTTAAACCGGACTTGTGGGAAATCGTCAGGGAAATAGTTTTTAAGCCATTCATGACAGTCTTCTCTGAAACTTAGCACTGATGTTAAATGAAAAAGAAATAATTCAGAAAAGAAAATTAAATAAACTAGCAAATATATGCACCCTCCGGGTGCAAGTATTTAAGTTTTAATGTAATAGAATATATATCAAATTAGAAAGTCTAATGAAACTAAATAAGAATGCAGATAAAAGATATGAAATAGCGGGGTATAATCGGAAAATGCAACTTTTCCATCACTCCCGTCTTTCATTGCAACATTTTCATAATTCAACTATTTAGTTAACTTGGAATTGTGCAAGAAATTCAGTTTTCCATATACAACTAAATGGTATATACACAAACCTGAACCTGTCCTGGGGAATGGGGCGCATAAAAGTCTCTGCGAATTCGAGGTACAGACGGATCACCTAATCCCAGCCAGGAGACCGCATTTAGTATTGATTGACAAGAAGAACAGAACCTGTCATCTCGTGGATTTTGCCGTCCCGGCCGACCACCGAATGAAAATGAAAGAACGTGAAAAGATAGACAAATACTTAGACCTTGTCAGAGAACTGAGAAAACATTGGAACATTAAGGTAATGGTCGTACCAATTGTAATTGGTGCCCTTGGAACTGTCCCTCAAAGCCCTGGAAAAGAATCTGGGTGAATTGGAAATCAGAGGAAGAATCGAGACCATCCAAACTACAGCACTGTTAAGATCGTCTAAAATACCAGAAGAGTCCTGGAGACCTGAAGAGACTGTATGTCACTCAGCCTCCATTGAAACACCGGCTACGGCAGGTGTGAAAAACTCATAATAATAATAATAATAATAATAATAATAATAATAATAATAATACCCAGGCAAGAGACCAGTCCTAACATTGATTAACAAAAAAGAAAAAAAAGAGAACTTGTCAACTGGTAGACTTGCCAGAGACTTGAAAAATCTGTGAAATATGAGGGTGAAAGTGATACCAATAGTAGTTGGGGCATTTGGAATAGTCCCCAAAAGCTGAGAAACAAGATTAGAGGAACTGGATATCAGAGGAAAAACAGTATTGTTGAAATCACCTGGAATACTCAGGAGATTCCTGGAGACCCGAACGGACTTGTTGTCACTTATACTCCAGTGAAAGCCCCTCAGCTCACGGTGGTGTAAAAAAATAGTACCAACAAAA
>CM042153.1:4223606-4226106 GCA_023376005.1 Doryteuthis pealeii | reverse complement strand
AATTACTGAATATATACGAAGCTGTGATTTGAATAGAATAACTTAAAAGTTAAACAAAATACGCACAGCTGAGTAAATCATATAATAGAATGGTTAAAGTTTATCAAACTAGGCTATCAAATCACTGTCCCTATAAAATAGTTGGTTGGTTGGATTTTACGGCATGTCAAGCCTTGTTGGTTATTTTATGCCGAATATATGTTGTTTCATTCATTCTTAATGGGCGTATGGGTGCTAGAAGGCGGTGGCTGCGGGTCTACATGTCCTCGGAATGAACATTGAACTCTATCTGATGGTGAGGTTTCCAGTTTTGGAGGTTTGGGGAATGTGGAGTACCCCTTCATCACCATTGCTCCCTGGTCCACTCTGACCAGAGTGGTAGTACCTGTTATGGGCCCATCCATGGGTTAAATAAAAACATGAATTTATAAACAAAATTGTATTATCCATTAAAAATGAAATTTTTTCAAAACTTTGTTGGCATTAAACTTTTTTTTTACAATAGAAGTATTCGGCATAAAATAACCCAAGGGGTTGACATGCCGCAAAACCCAACCAACCAAACCAAACCAAACCTTAATGGGCATTCGATTTAAAAAAAAAATTTAAACCCATTTTTTTTCTATTCAACCCATACATGGCAGCCTAACCGGTACTACCACCCCGGATCGGAATGGACTTGGGAGTAATGTGATGATGGAATACACTCTCCAAAGCTCTAAAATTGGAACTTTCCCATTAGATCGAGTTTGACGGTCAAATTACTCTATCGTAAATCATGTTCGATACTACTATGCGAAACCCATACGGAGAACCGAGAAGCCACGTCTGGTTCCCACCAAAGCCCAGCAGAAAACAAACGATTTTCCTTTCTTCCATTTCTCGTCCCGGGGTTGGAGGTCACCCAACTTCCGCTTCAGATCAAAAACCCAGAACTACCATTTTTATTTTTAAATCTAATTTCGGGGTCATTCGTTGGTCAGTTGAGTTCCAAACTTTAACCTTTCTTTGTTCTTATTTCTTTTTCCTCTCTTTCTCCTGAAATCCGGATACCGTTTTATCTTTTATCCCGAATTTCCCGTAGACCAAAATAATTACGCTACACTTGTCTATATTGATTTCCATCCAAGGCTCACGAGCCCTATCTACCCCATTTGGGTATTTACGTGAGTAGTAAGTATCCTAATCCCACTATTATATTAAAATATATAAAACCCTAGTAAAAAAAAGAGCAAAAATGTGAATATATTTGACCATTTTGCATTTTGAGGTTGGGTGGAGTTTTATTATTGTTTATGTTTTTCCTTTGTGTTGATCACAGCTTTTATTATGTTTTTTTGTTTTGTTTTTTCCTTTTTTAAATGTAAACACACTTTCAGGAAGTTTGATGTCTTTATTAATTAAGGCAGAGCTTTGTTTATTGTAGTTCTTAATTATCAAATGCTTCGTTTTTTTTTCTGGTCGACTTTATCATGTCAGGTTAGTAGGACAGATATCCATGACAATCTCTCGCCAACTATCATTCATTGCCCTCAGGAGAGCTTCTGCACAGCATCCAATATCCAAGCAGAGCTGGTTAATGTAGGTCTTTGCTGGGTGACCCGCACTGGCATGCCCATGTAATGGTTTTCCACAGGAGGACATTGCTTATGAGTTCATCCCTTTTAAAGAATTAAAAAAAATATTGAAATTAAGATATTCCCCTTTCCTAGAATGAAGAACGACAGGCGATCTATTTGAAGCTTTGCCAATGATTAATATAATTTCTAATTATGGTAGACACGTTTTAAATATTTCTTAAGCCAACTGTAAATTTACTGTCTGGGTTGATTTCAACAAACTAAGTCGATTAAGCAATTGGATTTCTTTACTAATAGAGTAATTTATTTTTGGAATATGTTGCTGAATCAAATCAAAAACAGAAATAGTTTTTTAAAGAATAGATTGAATTGGATGATTTCAGATATCAATCATATTATATAAAAGATATACCACTTTTTCTTCTTCTTTTTCTTCTTCTTCTTCTTCTTCTTCTTCTTCTTCTTCTTCTTCTTATTATTATTATTATTATTATTATTATCATTATTATTATTATTATTATTATTATTATTATTATTATTATATAAAATATATACCACTTTTTGTTATTATTTATTATTATTATTATTATTATTATTATTATTATTATTATTATATAAAAAATATACCACTTTCTTCTTCTTATTCTTATTATTATATAAAAGATATACCACTTTTTGTTTATTATTATTATTATTATTATTATTATTATTATTATTATTATATATAAAAGATATACCACTTTTTGTTATTATTATTATTATATAAAAGATATACCACGTTTTTTCTTCTTCTTCTTATTATTATTATCATGCTGGCAACAAGGATATCCATGATTCTCTCTTGCCAACCACCCCTATCAGTCATCGCTTCTGGGAGGTCTTCAACTCGTCATCCAGAATCCCTCAAAACTGGTTGATGT
>CM042153.1:4201106-4216106 GCA_023376005.1 Doryteuthis pealeii | reverse complement strand
AACAATAAAATGAAATCTAGAATAATCACTGACTTTTATTAAAAAACTCATCGGATTTTCTGGCCCGATTATCAAAAGAATAAAGAGGCATTGAAATAAAAAAAAAAACCTTTTAAATCCTACATTATCAACCCAGGTGGATGAGCATGACATGCAATACTCCACTTTGGCCCTATCTTAGGCTAGACGGGCGGTCGGAGAGGTCCCCTCCGATCAATCGGCTGGTCACGTCAAGCCCTAGCACCTATATGATTTTCCCAACCCTATTACCCTTATGGCAAGCCCAAGCCCCTTTTTTATCATATGGGTGCTAGAAGGCGGTGGTTGCGGGTCTACATGTCCTGGGAATGACGTTAAACTTTATCTGATGGTGAGGTTCCAGTTCTGGAGGTTTGGGGAATGTGGAGCACCCCTTCATCACCATTACTCCTTGGTCCACTCTGACCGGAATGGTAGTACCTGTTAGGGTCCCATCTATGGGTTAAATAGAAAAATGTATTTATAAAAAATTGTATTATGCATTAAGAATTGATTTATTTCAAAATTTTATCGGCATTAAATGACCCACTGAGGTTAATATGCCGTAAAACAAAACAAACCAAACCAAACCAATTCATTTAAATTTTTTTTCAGGTTATGGAATAAAATGCTTTGTATTCAATTCCTACCATCAGCAAGATTGTGGTGATTGGTTTGACAAGGCAACACACAATGTTCATCAATGTGAGCCAAACCAGGACAAATGCCGAAAAATTGTGCAGGGGATCGGTATTGAACCAGGAACCTTGAAACTCCTAGGTAGGTACTCTACCGACTGATCTAAACGGGTCTAAAAAGGAAGTAAATATATATATATATATATATATATATATATATATATATATATATATATATATATATATATATATATATATATATATATATATATATATATATATTATATATATATATATATATATATATATATATATATATATATATATATATATATATATATATATATATATATATATATATATATATATATATATATATATATATATATATATATATATGGGAGAAATGTGAGGAGGTTAATCCAACAATATGTGAAGAAAAGTAGACAAACACGGGATGTTGTGGAAACTGGATGTTTATTGTCAACGAAATCAATGTTTCGGCCATTTAGGCCATCATCAGGACCAAAAGCCCAGTTCTAGCTTCAATGAAGGACATTTTTTAGAATGTCCTGATGATGGCCTAAATGGCCGAAACGTTGCATCATCGACAATAAACATCCAGTTTCCATAACATCCCGTGTTTGTCTACTTTTCTCCACACACACACACACACACACACACACACACACACACATATATATAATATTATATATATATATATATATATATTCTAAAAGCCACAAAAAATGTAAAGTATGGCATCAGATAACCCACGAACGTTGTTATGCCATTAAACAAAGAAATCAAAGCTTTTACTTTGATTTTTTTTTTTAATTATTTGCTTTTTGTGCTATTTTGTCGTTTTGCTGACTTTTATGCTCTTTTATGCTCTTTTTGTTTTTTATTTTGTTGTTTATCTCCTTTGTCAATACTGCTGTTCCTAAATCTTTCGTCCGTTATCATCCTGCAACAACCTCTGGCTAACAATAAGACAGTCCAAACTGTCCAAGATACAAATCAAAAATATAAATGCAGATTATCTGGTGTCGCTTCATCACAGATTACTTATTTGTCCGATTTTATTTTACCCAATTCTAAAAATGAAACATGGTTTTGTATCGCTTAAATGCCTAACGTAAAATTAAAATGAATTGAAAAAAAGGAAGGTACATGTTTTTTTTTTTGTTGTATTGAAATTGTAAATCCTCGTTTCTGGCTTAAATATCCCCGCTTGATTTTTGTTTCGTTTCGGGGAAATTCCGCGGGACACGCTAGATCCCTTTATTTATCTGTTCCTGTTCTTTCTGGGGGCATTAAATCTATTTATTTGGTGATTGCTCGTTTTCAATGAACATTGGAAAATAAGTATTCCACAATTGTAAAAATTCAACTCCACAAGGAAGAATAAGAAATTTAAAAAATGAATAAATAAAAAAAGCCCAAACCATCTTTTAAAAAAGTAAAACAATTAAAAAAAGCATTAAAAAGAAAATAGTCATTTTATCAACCAAAATAACTAAATTTATCTGCGCATACTCTGAAACTAAGTATTCTACAATTGAATAGATTCAACCTCACAAGAAAGAATAAGAAATTTTTAAAAAATATAAAATATTTTAAAAAGTTCAAAACGTCTTTTTAGAAATTAAAACAATTAAAAAACACATAAAGAAAGAAAAATAGTCCTATTATTCAAAATTTTGGCTCAAAAAATTGCCCTGCGTCTTATACATCGTAGGTGAAGTTTGAGATCTCTCGTAGGCCCAGACTAATCTTCTCTATGATGCTCACTAACCCAGCTTACGTTCAGTACTTTTACCTACCCTAAACTCCATGCATCCTTATTCTAATGATGGTATTGTTATAATCAAGGTTAACAGGAGCGTATGGTGGCAATATATGCTTAAATACACTAAAAACATTTTTTCCCTGAATCTGATCTGCTGAAATGTGGGTGCGTCTTATATGCCCGTGCGTCTTATATGCCGTCAATACGATAAATTAATCTGCATCTACACTGAGGATTGAACTCACTTCCCTGGCCTTCAGGCTTGCCTTCATTTGCCAATTTTTTTTAATAAATTTTTTAAAAGTTCACTAATTAGGACTAAGCCTATTCTAGTTGTTATTTATTTTGATATATATTTAAAGTTATTAACGTATATATATTTACCAAACCCCTCCGCACGATCAGGATGTGACACAAGGTCAATTTCTTAGGCGGAGTTTAACAGGTTTGAATTCAGAGATTTCCTTCTCCTAGACCGGTTGCCTAACCAAGGTTAAAGAGCCCAGTCTGCCCTACTATTTACCTTTAGCTGTAGGCAGAGTAGCTTGATTTATACCTTTCCCAAGCTTATTAGCACTATGTAGACGCGTTTGTGGAGGCGCGTGGTCTAATGGTTAGAGTCGTCGTCAACGCGAGTTCAATTCTTGGATGAAGCCGTTGGCATTTCACATGGCGCTAATTCCCTTGGGAAAGGTATGAATCCAATTCTCCCTCCAGCTATGGATAAATAGCAGGGCAGACTGGACTCTTTAACCATGGCTAGGTAACCAGCCTAGGAGAAGGAAAACTCTGAATTCAAACCTGTTGAGCTCCGCTTAAGAAATTGACCTTGTGTCTCATCCCGCTCGTGCGGAGGGGTTGGTAAATATATATTAGCATTATGTAGACTATAGTTTCGTCCAGGATTTGAACTCGAGTCACCGAGTCTATTTCCTACGACTATAACCATTACACCACGTACCTCAAACATTCGGTGTTGTTTGTTACACAAAGTAGTAAATGACCAGAAAATATTTTTGTGGTTCATTTTATTATTCCGGTTTCACATTCCCCCCAGGTTTTGTCTTAGCTTCTTTTTTTTTTTTCACTGTCTTTTTCGTCTAACTGACCTATCCCTGAAGGAGATCGGATAGTTGCTGTCACACGCCACCATATTTGACATTTGTCAAGTACGATTGGTGGTCACTCAAAATCTTTGTTAGAACACGACTGGACACTTCACAAACCCCTGGCTCAAACGGTGTCTGGAGTAAGTCAAACGGAAACCTATATTTGCTTTAGGTATGGTCAATGCATTACCGCACGAGAAGAAAAAAACTTGGACAATTTAACAGTCAAGTCGATAGGAAGCACGAGGAATATCGAAAAGCAAAAGTTACCACATAAAAAATAGAAAACCAACGTATTCCAAGAAGATTAATCTATTCTTGATGGAGAAATCGGTACTTTTCAGATGCTGTCGTCCCAGCTCTTGTCATAAAATACGCTAGGCGGCACCTGCTAAAAAAAAGTAACCCGTGCTAGTTATGGACCGTATAGCGGTTTGAATGCGTTCTTATCGACAAATTAATGCGATTTCTTATTTGTTCGATTTTATTTCACCCGGAACATTGCCAAATGTTTTTAGTCGCTTAAATGCTCAACGTAATATTAAAATGAATTGAAAAAAGAAATTACATGGTTGTTTTATTTGTAATATTGATTTTGCAATTAATCTCATTAAATTGTAAGCCTCTGTAATTTGTAGTCCAATTTATATACGTACGTAGCAATATCTCATCTACGGAAAGAGATAAAACCTACACATAGAAAAGACATTTTACAGCCCGGCTCAAGTTTTTAATCGACAAGAAATTGTACGTATTTACCCCCCCCACTTAAAATATATTTTTTAGCGGTTTGAAGGCGTTTTTATCGACAAATTAATGCGGTTAGAAAGCGATATTTTACTGCTCCTCGGGGTTTTTATCGACAAGTAAATGTAAATATTTTAAACCCCTTTTTAAAATATCTTTTTTTAAATATTTTTATTTTATTTTAATTCAAAACAACAATTAATGCTATAAGAAAGTGATATTTTACAGCCTCCCGGTTTTTATCGACAAGTAGATGTACATATTTTACCCCCCCCCTTTAAAATATCTTCTTTTTTTTTTCGATATTTTTATTTCATTTTAATTCAAAACAACTGTCACGTCTTTTTAAATAAATACGACCGAGTTTTCAAAAAAAAAAAACAATCAATACATTAAACAAATAAAAAAAAATCAGAATATTTACGGTTTTTCAGTGGACGTTGCCTAGCGTATATTAGGACAGGAGGCTGGGACGACAGCATTCAAGATAACTGAGAAGTCGACGTTATAACGTTTCAGTTTTTGCATCAAGAATAAATTCATATTTTTAGAATATTTTCTTTTTCTATTTGTGGCAGAGGGTCGGATTCAACCCCTATTTTACTCCCAAAAGTTTCACCGAGTACAAACTAATATCTCATATACCGTATATGTCTCGAGTGTAACATCTACACTCTATTCTGTTATTCACGAAATGTTAAAGAGATATTTCACACTAAAAATGTCCAGAAACAGACGATATCCCACATAACCTATTACTGATGTAGACTACGCAGATGATCTTGTGCCTCTTCAATCCGAAACAGTTATCCAAAATTGTTAACAGACGATTTTTTGAGTTTTTTTTAAATTATAAAACTAACCCTAACTCTAACCCTAACACCCTACTCCTAACACCTAACAAACAACCGGATATCGACGTTGTAAATGAAAAAATGTACTTATGAATCAGCAAAGCAAAAGGGGTGCCTAAAGGTCATATGGTCGCATAATTCTTCCAAGTTATAGCCGGGGAGAACCCCTGTATGCTTGAAGACTAACGAATGCTTGGAGAAAAAAAGCTTGATGGGGATTACATAAGGATAATGCGTGTTGTTTTGAACAATTACTGGAAACAGAACCTACAAAATAGCAATTGTAAGGCCAATTACTCCCCATCTCACTAGCCATCCGTGTAAGACTAGTAAGATATGCTGTGTACTGCTGGGGGTGACTTTCTCTCATGGACTCCTACGCATGGACTCACCAGTGTTGAAAAATCGAGCAAAAACTTGCATTCATCAACATCCTGCTGACACTAAATGGCGTCTAGACGATTTACCAAGAATGATGGCTGATACCGACGGATGCTGGAGAGAGAGAGAGAGAGAGAGAGAGAGAGAGAGAGAGAGAGAGAGAAGAGAGAGAGAGAGATTAAAGGGAATCCGGGCAATCAACACAACTTGATGATGATAATGATGATGATGATGAACAGGCATTGATGATGATGATGATGATGATGATAATGATACTTAGATTATCTACCCCGTTTTCGACTTAGCGTGACGTACGTCAAATCTTCAGGAAAAAAGATATGTATGTAACTACATGTGGATCAATTTACGTGGCATAATAGTTAGCAAGCTGGATTCGCTGACCATTGTTAGTGATTTTGATTCTCACAGGTACCCCATACTTCTGTCATTGTGTCACGTCTAAGCTAACCTTAGTAAATAACTATGTAACTACAAATGTATTAATATATATGATATTGATATCTTTTTTAGGTATGACCAAAATGTCGGTATGTCAGCATCTCTTTATTTCTTTAAAGTTTAATAAAATAAAATGAAAATAGTAAATAATCACTTATTCTATTTTTGTTCCCTAAGAACAGAGGCTAAACGTACATGTGAAAAAAGATTTCTATGAATTTCTTAATTACAACAAAGAAATAAATCACATTAAAAACGTACATGTTCAAGAGAGAAAAACAGCAAAAATGCGCCATTTTGATAGATACAAATTTTGATTTATAAAATTCTGTAAAACAAATAATTTTTACATGTCATTTTTTATCCTTTCTTTTCATAATGCAGTAAAAAATACAATAAGTTTCATTCATTCCTTTCCGGGTTTTGTAGAATTTAATTCATGGGGGTTAAAAATCCGTGAAATTTTACCCATACCTGCTTTTTTTGCAACACTCTTTTCTTTGACATTTCCAAAAAATGCTCAGCTTCCACCATAGAACTCATTTTAACATAATAACACGAACTAGTGATTCAGGGGCCGGGTTAGCTCAGTCGGTAGAGCGTTCGGTAAGAAACCACAAGGTTCTTAGTTCGATACCGGCCCTCGCCAACTCAGCGTATGAGTAGCACAGAGATCTGTGCGGTAAAGTAAGGAGCTGATGGTAGGTGTGGCGCTCCACCTCAGACGTCAAAACAATCTCCTTGGTCGAGCGCTAGTGAAAAGAGGATAGACTTCCTCGCTGATTGGCTGATACCGACTTTAGCCAGCCTTGTCGACTTTACTTACTTACCTAGTGATACTGTGGGGATTAAAATGAAACTAAAATAAAATTTAAAAAATAACAAACTCTCATGATCTTTCACCGGATGAACCCTTCGCGCATGTGCGGGAAAAAAGGACCCACTTCCGACCTCATAGATACTCTCTCGGCCATTTGAGTTTAGACCTTATCCGTGTCTAGTCGCTACTACTGGCCAGGGAGATATTTCTTAGCCACTTGTTGGCTATGACCGGTGAATAAAGCTTAATTCATGAAACCACCTGCTGCCTTTGTCTCTTTCTATTCGATCCTTAAATTCCTTCCATTTCAGCACAACCACCAAATAAGAGGGGTTAAAAGCATACCCTAAGAACATGCACCAAGAACCACAGCGACCCTTAAACCTAAAACGTTAAACCTCTTGCTACCCCATACTACGCAGATCTTCAAGACTATCTCTGAAAAACAGCATTCAAAACAAACGCTTGAATCTGTGTTTGAACATCGTGAGGGTAGGGAAAATCTCACCTTCACTGAGTATACCCAGAGGTTGTAATTTGAGAATTTCTCGACCTGGAATAAACCGTTGACCTATACACAAAACTGGTCGATTTAACACAAAAACAAGTGTTAAGTATTCATGCAGAGTCATAGCGAAAGGTTAGGAAACTTCACAGTTGTCCAATATCTATAAAGTCACCAACCTCCGCAGGCATTTTCAGCCACATATATTGTAAACATTCAGTCTCCTTGAAATCCTGTTGTCAATCTGTAAAACGTTCCAATCGGCTACAAAACAACGCCAGTCTTTAAGATTTCTCTGGACAGATTCCAATAAGCATCTCTTGATATTAGATTTCAACCAATGCTTTTCACTGGAGCGTTAATACACTGGAGTTAATAAACACTTTGAGTGAGAGCCATGATACTTGTGACTTAATTAGACGGCCATCAAGAACAAAAGAAGACTATTTAAATCATAATTCAATATATTATTAAAGATCAATTAGATATTTTTAATCATAGATGTCAATATATAATACAATTACAGCCCCACCTCTCTCTTTCGTCCATTAGTTTTGTTATCTTTTTTATATTGTTTTTAAGTTAGAGCCGGTTTAGCTCAGTCGGTAGAGCGTCCGGCTAGGCAATCATAAGGTTCCTGGTTCGATTCCGGCCTTCGCCAACTCAGCAAATATATATTTACCAACCCCTCCACACGACATGTGACACAAGGTCAGTTTCTTAAGCGGAGTTTAACAGGTTTGAATTTAGAGTTTTCCTTCTCCTAGACCGGTTGCCTAACCAAGGTTAAAGAGCCCAGTCTGCCCTACTTTTTACCCATAGCCGGAGGGAGAGTAGGATTCATACCTTTCCCAAGGGTATTAGCGCAAAGTGAAATGCAATTACCACGTCCAGGATTTGAACTCGGGGCGACGAGTCCATTTCCCATGACTTTAACCATTACACCACGCGCTTCCTACTTAGCGTATAAGTAACACAGGGACCTGTGCGCTAAATTAAGGAGCTAAGGTTAGGTGTGGTGCTCCACTTCAGATGCTAAATTAATATCCTGGGTCTAGCCCTAGAGAAAAGGGGATATACTCCCTTACTGTATGGCTCATACCGACATTAGGTCGCCATGACGACTTTACTTATCTATATATTAAAAATCTTGTTCCTTAATTCTACGGCCGTTATCATCTTGCAACACCCTCTGATTAAAAATGAGACCGTTCAAATCGTTCAAGATGAAATGCAAAAATGTACCTCTTGATTATCTAATGTTGCTTATACGCCGAATTCATATTTCTTATGAGTGTTGACATCTTGGCTAAATAATGGATCATTCTATTTTTGTCATAAAGATAAAGCTGTAGTCGAGACAGTACTACTGTATGGTAGCGCCACCTGGACTAACGAAACACTTGGTGAAAAAAAACAAACACAGACACAAGGCTCCTGAGTGGTGTTTTAAACAACTCGTGAAAGCGACAGTTGTATGGTCATTTACCTTCTGCGCCGCGGGTTCAACTGCCGCGGATTTTCATGAGATTAGCAAATTTTGTCCATAGGAAGCTTCAGCGAATAAATTAGTAAGCACATCTCACAGGCTGTTATTGTTGTAGTGAGCATAGTCTTCATTGAGAACAGCATGTTTGTCCTCTGTGGCTGAATAAACAGTTATTAAGAACCAGCTTGGTTGGTTGGCTGGTTGGTTGGTTTTTACGGCATGTCAACCCTGGTTGGGCTATTTTATGCATACATAGACATTTTGTTTTATTCATTCTTGTTGGGTATTGAATTTTATTTTAAAACTCAATTTTAACACATTTTTAATACTCATTTTATTCAACCCAGAGATGGGACCTTAACAGTTACTACCACTCCGGGTCAGAGTGAACCATCCGGATTGATAATACGTACTTATTTTTTGTAAACTGTTACGTTTTTAAGGGCCATTCTTTGGCCTTAAAACAGAAGCGCTTATCCAATGGAATTGGATCCTTAATAAAGAGTCCCTCGATAATTAATCCTTTGGTTACTCTGGTAAAGAGTTCTCAGCTCTTGGTAAAGAGTCCTTCGATAATGAATCCTTTGGTTACTCTGGTAAAGAGTTCTCAGCTCTTGGTAAAGAGTCCTTCGATAATGAACCATTTGGTTACTCTGGTAAAGAGTTCTCAGTTACTGGTAAAGAGTCCTTCGATAATGAATCCTTTGGTTACTCTGGTAAAGAGTTCTCAGTTCTTAGTAAAGAGTCCTTCGATAACGAATCCTTTGGTTACTCTGGTAATCGTATAAGTCCTGCCCGAGTATTGGTAAAGGTCCGTAATTCTATTTCCGTCTTCAGTGAGCGCATTTATAATTATGACCAGTGGGGGGGGGTAAATAGTGTATCTTACACGTAGTATGTTTAGTGATTGGCTACATGAGTCAATCAAGTGACCTTGGCTAGTCTATAAATCCAGGGGGGTAATCAGAGCACATCTTATATCAGAAGTAATCTAACAACCAACCAACCAACCAGCCAACCAGAAATAATTATGCAGTTGAAATTTCTGGGTATGGCGATCACACAGATAATTATAAGGAGAAGTACGGAAAAACACCATTCTTCCAGATACCCTACTCTTCCACATGTTCTATTCAACTATCTCTACACACACGCTCGATGGGACAGGGACAGTTTAGTGTTTGCTTTTGTTTCCCCTGTAGACATTTGATATTTACTTTGTCACTCGATAGACAGTGAATTAAAATTCTCCTGTATTTGTTTTATAAATGTCGTCTGGGAATTCTGGCATCTGCTTCTGCCCTCTATACACTTCCACTATTTGTTGTGTCACTCTATTTATGGAGAAACTGACAATCAGAAGTGTCCGTTTTTGGCCAGAGTGGATTAAGTCCACAAAACATTTTGGTGTGACTTGTGTTAAGCATACCCAGCATGTCACTGTCCATATCACACTGGAAGGTCCGTTTAAGATAATTATAAAATATTTTCCATTACACTTATACAATAACAGCGGAAACTCTTGTTATATAAGAAATAGGGTAGCCTATTCATTTTGTAAGGCAGTGTAGAAGTATTTGAATTTGAAAGTTAACGATAATTCCTTAGAAGAGTCATGGAAAATAACAGATATTATTGACAATGTTTCACCCCTTATTGTCCAGAACGTGTCATTCTAATAGAAAACTGAAAGAGAACGGACACGAAAATAAGGCCCAAAAACAAGCGTATACAACCAATGGCGACCAAGAAGAACAATTAACTCAACCCGTTTAAGGTCATTATAAAATGTTTCCCATTACACAATGACAGCGGAAACTTTCGTTATATGAGAAATAGGGTAGCCTATTTTTTTGTAATGCAGTGTAAAAGCATTTGAATTCAAAACTTAACGATAATTCCTTAGAATTGGAATTGGTTAAATGTCATAGATATCATTGACAGCATTTGACCACTTATTGACCAGGACGTGACATTCTAATAATTAAAAAAACAAACAAACAGAGTATAGACAAGCCAAGACACGAAAAAAAGCCTAGACAACCAAAGACGACCAAGAAGACCAATGAACTTAAACCCGTTAGAAGTTTTAGAAAAACTAAGTTAAGAAGATAAAAAGAGTAATAAGAATAGGGATATCTAACTCTTTGTTAATCTATACATTTATAAAGGGCAGTTGTGTGTGTGTATGTATGTCCAGCTAAAACTACGAAAGTAAAACAATTAACGACAAAGTAAATGTATATATGCACATTCACTATCACTAGATCTGGGTTTTTGAGCAAAAATAAAGAGTTGACTTATATTCGTGAAGATAATTAAGAAAAAAATATTAACACCAGAGATTTCTGCTTTTTTCTGACGCCCTAACAAATCGGATCAACGCAGGGTATTTTTTTGCATAGGGATTTTAATGGGGCATTCTGTGAGGATCCAACTCATGATTCCGTGAAAATAGATCTGCGTAACTAAGTTTTTGCTCGACCTTCTAACCAGGCGACACTGGGTAGCCACTTCTAGTAATTTAAAAGTTCTTGAACATTTTTTTTAAATTTAAAACATATTACAGTACATGATTCATCACATTCTATTCTATTATGATCTTTAGACAATACATAGCTATATTTCTTATTTAGAGAAACGTAAAAAATGGCTTTTTTCAGCAGGGGGCTGTAACGAATCAATCGCATTTCAATTTATTTCAATGAGGAAAATTGATTCAATAAACAAGGAAATTGAGTTACGAGCGAAATGAATTAAGCTTGTAAGTCAAGATATATATATATATATATATATATATATATATATTATATATATATATACAGGGTGTTCGAGATAAATTTGACATATTTATATTTGGTTATTTTTTCCGTAGGTTCGAGGTATTGACGCCGACTACGCATCATTTAAAAGCTTGCACCCTTCTTCATTCATATACGTGATGACATAAAGAATGGATGACTGGAACACATCTGAATCAGGGGAGAGAATAACATGTATCAGAATGATCTGTGCCGGCCATCAAAATAAGGAGATTATGGTTGCTGCCCAATGCTCCCTGAACACTGTAAAAACAATCGGGCATTAGCTGGAGAATTGCAAGGGAGAATACAAGGCTGTGGTTAGAAGAAAGCAACATAACAGACGATCTGATTTCGTTCGTACAGCAGAATTCATCGCAAATCTGCAGAGAGGGTATCAGGTTGAATTCAGATGCCTCTGTGGAGTTGCTAAACACTGTAGTCAAGCCCTGGATTACAAGGGTAGCCAATGGTAGAACATTTGCCATTACATCAGGGATTCCCCTACAAAGATCTTTAATTCTCGAAAATGTATTTCTGAATTTTGAATTGTTTTAACTAGGCACTGGCAATTTTTCGTCTGCTTTTCATTTAAAAAACGAATTAAAATGAATGAAATCCATTATTTAAGGTAATTGTTTTGGTTTAAGTCGAAAAGTAGTTACATAATGAGCATCAGTAAAAAAAAAAAAAAGGGGGCAAAATAATATCACACATGTAATTCATTTTAAATACATTTACAGAGTTGCCGAGGACAGGCATTGAACTCAGAACCTTGTAGTTCCTTGGCTAACGCTCTACCGACTGTGCTAAACCTGCCCTTAAAATCCAGATTCAACACTACTCAACATTTTTAGTTGGCAGCAGCCCGTTACAATGTTTCAGACGTTTCAAAGATTCGGATGAACACATCTCAAACATTGAAAAAATAAACGCATTGCATTTTTTTTTCTTTCTTAAATTTCTTTTTATTTAATTTCTTTTTTTCTAAAATTTGAAAGAGTTTTAGTTTAATGGAAATGTCCTTTCGATTTCGTTAATCTGTTTGTATTACTCATTGACGCCCATTTCCCTAACGTGTCCATCTTTTTCACGTTACGATGCAGGTGCAAATAGTTACTTTCGGCGCATGCGCTGAACCGTAATGCAAGCAGATGCCTCTATAGGAAAAGTTTACATTCAACTCAACTTCTCGTCTTGACATTATCAATGTTCACTGGACATCTTATAAGAAGTGGATCTTTAAGCGAAACATTTCCAAGTGAAAGATCCATTGAACTTCTTTGGAGATTTCCGGTCAATAATTTCCCCTTCAATCCAGACTATATATTCTAATAGCAGATTCTCCTATGTATGTTCTGATTGGTTCGGTTGATTTCTTTTACGGGATATCAACTCTTTTCAATAATTTCCCATTTTTCAAGATTTTATACATATTCTAATAGCCGATTTTTCTATGATAGTTCTAGTGTTTTGTTTTAAGGTATATCAACCTCGGTGGGTCATTTGATGCCGACAAAGTTGTGAAATAAATGCATTCTTAATGCATAATATAATTTTGTTTATAAACTCATGTTTTCTATTCATTCCGTCATCCGTTAGATGTGACTCTAACAGGTACTACCACTCCCGGTCAGAGTGGACCTGGAAGCAATAGTGATGAAGGGTTGCTCCACATTCCCCAAAACTCTCAAACTGGAACCTCACCATCAGATAGAGTTTAACATCATTCCCAGGACATGAAGACCCTCAGCCACCGCCTTCTAGCACCCATATGATACGAAGGATTGGGGATTGGCATTAGGGCAATAGGATTGGGGCAATCATATAGGTGCTAGGGTTTGATATGGCCAGATGATTGATTTGAGGGAGCCTCTCCGACTGCCCGTCTAGCCCAAGAAAAGAGTAAAGTGGAATATTGCAAGTCATGGACTGCTCAGCCACCTGGGTTCTATCCTTAAGCATCACGAGTCGTCACCCACGGCCAACAGGTGGCCCCATTGTGCAGTCTTGTCCCTCTGCAGAGGTTCAGTCGGTGCATTCTAACGCCGCAGCTGACAGGATGGAAACCTTTACGGATCATTTAATGTCGAATCAAATCTTTTTCTGTAAACATAGAATATAATCGTATATAAAAAAATGTCCGCCCTGTCGGCTGGGGCGTTAGAATGCACCGACTAAACCTCTGCAGAGGGGTAAGACTCCCCCAATGGGGTGACCTGTTGGCCGTGGGTGGTGACCCGTGACGCTTAAGGATAGAACCCAGGTGGATGAGCAGTTCATGTCATGCAATACTCCACTTTGGCCCTATCTTGGGCTAGACGGGCGGTCGGAGAGGCCCCCTCCAATCAAGCGGTTGGTCACGTCCAGCTCTAGCACCTATATGATTTTCCCAACCCTATTGCCTTTATGGCAAGCCCCAATCCCTTTTTATCATATGGGTGCTAGAAGGCGGTGACTGCGGGTGTACATGTCCTGGGAATGACGTTAAACCAAAAATTAACGTAATTAAATTATGATTTAATTTCGATTGCTATATACCCACCTTATCTGCTGGGTATATAATGGGGAGAGACAGGCGGATCTGTTTCAGAGACTGGCCAGCGTCTTTTGGGTGATTTTCTTTCTCTGGTTGATACGGCATCTTCTATGATGGCTCCGGTTGTCTGTATTCATTCTCCTTGATTTTGATAATCAGCGCAAGACTTGATTTATTTTCCAGAGGTCTTTATTATCCGAACCCCAAAAGGGTTTAGCTGCGCAATAAGAAGATGGCTTATCTGGGAAAAGATCCCATCACGTCCGGTCCATTCGACTAACCGCCAAATTCTAACACTTATTTCCCTTCACACGCGCTTCCCTTAGCCAATGAGAAATCAACGGCTAGGTCAGTGAAAGGTGAACTTGTTGTCAATCATTTCTACAACGGTTTCCTCTAACCATATCGCGATTTAAATTTTCTACACTACAGTCATAATTTCTAGACAACCCACAAATTAAGTAACACAATTTTTAGCAGTGGCTTTCTACTAATATCTTATTGTATGTTTGATGTTCTTTTAAGCTTAAATTTTAAATTGCATCGACATAAACATATTTTCCTAGAAAATCAAGTCGTTTTCAAATATTTAAACATTTAAAAGGGCGGTTGTGTGTCTGTATGTATGTACGTATGTCGGGATAAAACTTCAAAAATAAAACAATTTAACGAAACCTATATATATATATATATATATTATATATATATATATATATATATACAAACACACACATACACAACCTTGAGCTTTGTTTCGATTCCATTTATCGCAAAAGATTTATACACACACACACACAACCACACATTCGTAAACACATAAAAAATGCACAATGCTTTTTTTCGAAACA
>CM042153.1:4163606-4193606 GCA_023376005.1 Doryteuthis pealeii | reverse complement strand
ACATATATCGTTCCGGAGTTAGCCACAAATACACTTTGGTACTGTGACCACACCGTTATACTACACACTATTAAAAAGCCCAGTCTGCCCTACTATTTACCCATAGCTGGAGGCAGAATACTTGAATTCATTCCTTTACCAAATGTATTTGCACCAAGTGAAATGCAAACAGCCTTGTATAGGGTTTGAACTCTGGTTTCCGTGTCCATTTCTCCCGACAATAACCATTATACGAGAACGCCTCCTCTTTGCATGTGCTTAATATTGCCTATAAATATGTACATCCACTACAGATGTTTATGAAAGCTATTTTTTTACGCAACAAATAAAGCAAAGGGTCTGTGTGTTATGGACGCTATTCTTAATAAAAAAAAAGAAGAGAAATTCAAACGCTTTCCTGGCGCCACCGCATCACATATACATAGACAGAGATAGATAGATAGATAGATAGATATATGGACAGACATAGATAGATATATATATGGACAGACATACATAGATAGATAGATAGATGGACAGACATACATATATAGATCGATAGATAGATGGACAGACATAGATAGATAGATAGATAGATAGATGGACAGACATAGATAGATAGATAGATAAATATATGGACAGACATAGATAGATAGATATATAGATAGATAGATAGTTATATGGACAGACATCGAAAGATAGATAGATATAAGGACAGACATAGATAGAGATAGATAGATAGATGGACAGACATAGATAGATAGATAGATAGATGGAAAGACATAGATAGATAGATAGATAGATATATGGACAGACATAGATAGATAGATAGATAGATGGACAGACATAGATAGATAGATAGATAGATAGATAGACAGACATAGATAGATATATAGATATATGGACTGACATAGATAGATAGATAGATAGATAGATAGATGGACATAGATAGATAGATAGATAGATAGATGGACAGACATAGATAGATAAATAGATAGATAGATAGATAAATATATGGACAGACATAGATAGATAGATAGATAGATAGATAGATAGATAGTTATATGGACAGACATCGATAGATAGATAGATAGATATAAGGACAGACATAGATAGATAGATAGATAGATAGATAGATGGACATAGATAGATAGATAGATAGATAGATGGACAGACATAGATAGATAGATAGATAGATGGACATAGATAGATAGATGGATAGACATAGATAGATAGATAGATAGATAGATGGACATAGATAAATAGATAGATAGATAGATGGATAGATAGATAGATAGATAGATAGATAGATAGATAGATAGATAGACATAGATAGATAGATAGATAGATAGATAGATAGATGGACAGATATAGATAGATAGATAGATGGACAGACATAGATAGATAAATAGATAGATAAATATATGGACAGACATAGATAGATAGATAGATAGATAGTTATATAGACAGACATCGATAGATAGATAGATATAAGGACAGACATAGATAGAGATAGATAGATAGATAGATAGATAGATGGACATAGATAGATAGATAGATAGATGGACAGACATAGATAGATAGATAGATATATGGACAGACGTAGATTGACAGATCGATAGATAGATGGACATAGATAGATAGATAGATATAGATAGATAGATGGACAGACATAGATAGATAAATAGATAGATAGATAGATAGATAAATATATGGACAGACATAGATAGATAGATAGATAGATAGATAGATAGATAGTTATATGGACAGGCATCGATAGATAGATAGATATAAGGACAGACATAGATAGATAGAGATAGATAGATAGATAGATGAACATACATAGATAGATAGATAGATGGACAGACATAGATAGATAGATATATGGACAGACATAGATAGACAGATCGATAGATAGATGGACATAGATAGATAGATAGATATAGATAGATAGATGGACAGACATAGATGGATAAATAGATAGATAGATAGATAAATATATGGACAGACATAGATAGATAGATAGATAGATAGATAGATAGTTATATGGACACGCATTGATAGATAGATAGATATAAGGACAGACATAGATAGATAAAGATAGATAGATAGATAGATGGATAGACATAGATAGATAGATAGATAGATAGATAGATAGATGGACATAGATAGATAGATAGATAGATAGATAGATAGATAGATAGATAGATAGACAGATATAGATAGATAGATGGATAGACATAGATAGATATATAGATAGATAGATAGATGGACAGACAGACATAGATAGATAGATAGATATATGGACTGACATAGATAGACAGATCGATAGATAGATGGACAGACATAGATAGATACATAGATAGATAGATAAATATATGGACAGACATAGATAGATAGATAGATAGATAGATAGTTATATGGACAGACATCGATAGATAGATAGATATAAGGACAGACATAGATAGATAGAGATAGATAGATAGATGGACAGACATAGATAGATAGATAGATAGATAGATGGACATAGATAGATAGATAGATAGATAGATAGATAGATGGACAGACATAGATAGATAGATAGAAAATACAACGTTGTTGATGTGAACCAAGTAAATTTCTCACACCTGTTACATTTACTTTTCACTCGCAATTAACTTTTCATAAAAGAGCTTCATAACATCTCACCGTAATATTGACCTGATAATTTTTAATATATATATACCCCTTCGCACGAGCAGGAAGTGACACAAGGTCATTTTCTTTAAATGAGTTTCACAGGTTTGAATTCAGAGTTTTCATTCTTCTTAACTAGTCACCTAACATCGATAGATAGATATTTGTTTTTACTTTACATACCTATCTCTCTCTCTCTCCCCATCTCTCTCTCTCTCTCTCTCTCTCTCTCTCTCTCTCTCTCTCTCTCTCTAATATATATATATATATATATACGTATATATTCAGAGAAAGAAAGAAAGAGAGAGAGGAAGGGAGAGAGAGAGATGCGTGCAATTCCCGTATATGCTGACACAAATTAAAGTAAATTAAAGTAATTAAATTCGTCGGGGAGGCCTAAAGTCGGTATCAGTCAGACAGCGAGGGAGTCTATCCCCTTTTCACTAACGCTGGACCAAGGAGATTATTTGTGGCCTCTGAGGCGGAACTTCTTCCTTTACCGCAGAGATTCCTGTAATGCTCATACGCTGAATTGGCGAGAGCCGCGATCGAACTCGAAACCTTGTGGCTCCTAGTCCGACATTTTTACCGACTGAGCTAAACCGACCCTCAAAAAAAAAAAAAAAAAAGAAAAAAAAGAAATATGCAAACACTTTGATCTATTCAGAGATATCTAAAATAGTTATGGCACACGAAGTTGAATGTATTACCAATTATAATTTAAACCCTTTGAAGAATCCCGAATCTCTCTCGCCATCCGTTCCAATCGGTCATCGCTTCTAGCAAGTCCTCCTCGGGACATCCAGTATCCGTACAGAGATGATCAGTATAGGTCTTTGGTCGGCAACTTTGGTATGTCTACGTAAAGGTGTCCACAGGAGAACCTCATTTATGAGTTCATTCTTACTTCTCTAGTAGTGTCCAGCATGTCGTGCTTGTCTAACTTAGATTTTTCGTGTGATTGGGGGTAAGTGGCCATACAGTTACATGTTCTAGGATATTGCTTCAGTAATTTGTTCGAGACAGTACGCAGCACCGCTAGCCCTTCCCATCGAGCATTTTTCCAATGGTTTCGTTAAGGAACAAGTGGTGCAGCCATACTGTAGCACTGACACAGCTACAGCTTGGAAGAATCTATAACAGTGCCCTATGCATATATTGACATCGTATTCTGTAGATGAGATATAAATACCTAGGTATGTGAACTTGTCTACTAATTTCAAATCTTGCCGTCCTGTGTGTAGATGTGTCCATCTTGTTTAAAACACATTAACTCCGTTTTAAAACGCTAAAATAGATGTGTGTCATGTGTGGAGACATTCGAAA
This sequence comes from Doryteuthis pealeii, assembly GCA_023376005.1. Taxonomy (NCBI): domain Eukaryota; kingdom Metazoa; phylum Mollusca; class Cephalopoda; order Myopsida; family Loliginidae; genus Doryteuthis; species Doryteuthis pealeii. The sequence goes on along the minus strand of CM042153.1, from coordinate 4,189,625 downwards.
CAGTAAACTACGTAATAAATGAACACTGGAATAGAAGAAGTACGAGAACAGACACGAGTGGGTGGGAAAGGTGCTCCACTGGGAATTGTGCAAGTGGGTAAATATTACTATCAACAGAAATGCTATATTCACAGACCAGAAACTATCCAAGAAAACGTGACATTTGCAATTAGGTCCAGATCTACACTAATCCGAATTACTTAGTCGGTTGGATTTTACAGCGTGTCAATACGTGTTGGGTTATTTTATGCCAAAGACATTTTATTTTATCAGTTTTTGTCGGATATTCAATTTTATTTTAAAACTCAATTTTTAAAACACGTTTTAATACTGATTTTTAAAAATCTATTTAACCCATAGATGGGACCCTAAAAGTTATTACCACTCCAGGTCAGGGTGAACCATCCGTTTTGGTAATACGTACAAGTGCCCTAACTATTAGTCGAATAGAAATCTTCGATAATTATTATCATTTGAAATGAATTGTTGAAATCATATAACTTTGTCCAAATTATTAGTATTAGATAGGAATACTTGAAAAATAAAGCTGTGAAGATTATTAGAATATATATCTACCAACCCCTCCGCACGAGCAGGATGAGACACAAGGTCAATTTATTAAGCGGAGTTCAACAGGTTTGAATTCAGAGTTTTCCTTCTCCAAGACTGGTAACCTAGCCATGGTTAAAGAGCCCAGTCTGCCCTGCTATTTACCCATAACTGGAGGGAGAGTAGGATTCATACCTTTCCCAAGGGTATTAGCGCTAAGTGAAATGCAATTACCACGTCCAGGAAGATTATTAGTATACTTGAAATCATATAATTGTGTGCAAATTATTAGGATTGGTTGCAAATATTTGAAAGAATAAAACTATATAAAATTATTAGTATTAGATAGGAATACTTGAAAGAATATAACTGTGAACAAATTATTAGCATTAGATGCGAATACTAGAAAGAAGAGAACTGTATCAAATTACTTGGATTTGATAGAAATACTTGAAACCATATATACTTTTCTTTCTTCTTCATTTCGTTCATGCACACTTCTTTATTTTTCTTTCACTCCAGATTCATTTCTTTTTTAATGCTTTCTTTGTCTCTTTCTTTCTTTCTGTCGTTCTTTTAATCTTACCTTTTCTGTTTTCTTTCTTTCTTTTTTATTTATCTATTTTTTTCCAAATTATTCTATTTGATCTATCTATTTTCTTTCTTCTTTTTTTCTTTCTTTCTTTCTTTCCTTCCTATTTTCTTAACGTATTTCCATATTTATTTTTAATTTATTCTTCAAACTTTCTTTCATTATTTCTTTATCGCAATATTTCTTTTTGCCTTCGTTTTTTTTCTCTTTTTTCCTTCTTCCTTCGTTGATTTTCAATAATGTCTATTTTTTTATTTTTTTTATTTCTATCTTTCTTTCCTTTTTTTCTTCATTATTTTCATTGCTTCTTTCCCGAAAATTAATTTGTACAGTCTTTTTTTATCTCTTTCTTCCTTCTTTCTTTCTTTCTTTCTTTCGTTGTTTCTTTCCCGAAATTAATTTGTACCATCTTTCTTTATCTCTTTGTTTTTTCTTTTTTTCTTTTTTTCTTTCATAATTGATTTCTCAATCATTTTATCTTATACGCTTTCTTTCGTTCATCCTACCTTTCTTTAGCCAAATATAACATTTTATCTTCTTTTTCCTCTATCGCCTTCCTTCTGCTTTTGGCTTCGATTTTTTTTCTTTTTATCTTTTCTTTCTTTCTTCTTAATTTTTTCTTTCTTTTCTTTCTTTTTAACCTTTCCTTCTTTGTTACACTCTTATTTTTTTATTTCTTTTGTTTCCAAGAACAAAGAAAGAAAAACACATTTCTTTTTTTTCTTCTTCTTAATTTTTCTTTCTTTTATTTCCTTCTTTCTAACCTTTCCTTCTTTGTCACATTCTTATTTTCTTTCTTTCTTTTGTTTCCAAGAACAAAGAAAGAAAAACGAATTTCTTTTCTTCTTCTTCTTAATTTTTTCCTTCTTTTCTTTCCTTCTTGCTAACCTTTCCTTCTTTGATACATTCTTATTTTCTTTATTTCTTTTATTTCCAAAAACAAAGAAAGAAAAACAAATTTCTTTTTTCTTCTTCTTAATTTTTTCCTTCTTTTCTTTCCTTCTTGCTAACCTTTCCTTCTTTGTTACATTCTTATTTTCTTTATTTCTTTTATTTCCAAGAACAAAGAAAGAAAAATAAATTTCTTTTTTTTCTTCTTCTTAATTTTTTCCTTCTTTTCTTTCTTTCTTTCTAACCTTTCCTTCTTTGTTACATTCTTTTTTTCTTTTATTTCCAAGAACAAAGAAAGAAAAACAAATTTCTTTTTTCTTCTTCTTAATTTTTTCCTTCTTTTCTTTCTTTCTTTCTAACCTTTCCTTCTTTGTCACATTCTTATTTTCTTTCTTTCTTTTGTTTCCAAAAACAAAGAAAGAAAAACAAATTCCTTTTTTCTTCTTCTTAATTTCTTCCTTCTTTTCTTTCCTTCTTGCTAACCTTTCCTTCTTTGTTACATTCTTATTTTCTTTATTTCTTTTATTTCCAAGAACAAAGAAAGAAAAACAAATTTCTTTTTTTTTCTTCTTCTTCTTAATTATTTCCTTCTTTTCTTTCTTTCTTTCTAACCTTTCCTTCTTTGTTACATTCTTATTTCTTTTTTTCTTTTATTTCCAAAAACAAAGAAAGAAAAAAAAATTTCTTTTTTTTTCTTCTTCTTAATTTTTTCCTTCTTTTCTTTCTTTCTTTCTAACCTTTCCTTCTTTGTTACATTCTTTTTTTCTTTATTTCTTTTGTTTCCAAAAACAAAGAAAGAAAAACAAATTCCTTTTTTCTTCTTCTTAATTTCTTCCTTCTTTTCTTTCCTTCTTGCTAACCTTTCCTTCTTTGTTACATTCTTATTTTCTTTATTTCTTTTATTTCCAAAAACAAAGAAAGAAAAACAAATTTCTTTTTCTTCTTCTTCTTAATTTTTTCCTTCTTTTCTTTCTTTCTTTCTTTCTAACCTTTCCTTCTTTGTCACATTCTTATTTTCTTTCTTTCTTTTATTTCCAAAAACAAAGAAAGAAAAACAAATTCCTTTTTTCTTCTTCTTAATTGTTTCTTTCTTTTCTTTCTTTCTTTTTAACCTTTCCTTCTTTGTTACACTCTTATTTTCTTTGTTTAATTTATTTCCAGAAACAAAGAAAGAAAAACAAATTTCTTTTTCTTCTTCTTCTTCTTCGTAATTATTTCCTTCTTTTCTTTCTTTCTTTCTAACCTTTCCTTCTTTGTTATATGCTTATTCCCAAGAACAAAGAAAGAAAAACGCGTTTCTTCCACCGAAGTGAGCACAGTAGCCAAAACGAGACTAATGAACAGAGTCCGTGTCGAGCGGAATCCTTTTTCCACTTGTTATCTGTCAAATTTACTATCTGACGAGGTCATGTGACGCGGAAAAATGAATCAGCCTCTATTTGCCTGCAAGAACTTCTTGGATTAACGTTTAGCACAAAAATAGAACAGTCAAATTCTTTATATGGCCGAGAAGAAATATTTTCAAAAACTAAATAAATAGATAAATAAATAAATAAAACGTATATGATAAATAAACAAAGTAAGAAATAAGCAAGCGAGGAGCAAGGAAAATGCAATGTAGAATAAAAATAGTGGGGAATAGAGACAAAAAGCAATCGAAATGGAGAGTAAGTAAGAGAGAGAGAGAGAGAGAGAGAGAGAGAGAGAGAGAGAGAGAGAGAGAGAGAGAGAGAGAGATATGAAGGAATGAAAGAAAGAAAAAAGGAGCAAGAGCGAGTGAGAGAGAGATGGATAGAGAGACAGACAGACAGACATAAAGAGAGAGAGAGAGAGAGAGAGAAATAAAGAGAGAGGGGAGAAATGAAGGAATGAAAGAAAAAAAAAGAGTGAGTGAGAGAGAGATGGATAGAGAGAGAGACAGACAGACAGAAAGAGAGGGGAGAGAGAGAGGGGAGAGAGAGGGAGAGAGAGAGGAGGAGAGAGAAATGAAGGAATGAAAGAAAGAAAAAAGAGCAAGAGTGAGTGAGAAAGAGAGATGGATAGAGAGAGACAGACAGACAGACAGAAAAAGAGAGGAGAGAGAGAGAGAGAGAGAGAGAGAGAGAAATAGAAAATAAAGAAAGAAATGAAGGAATGAAAGAAAGAAGAAAAATAGCAAGAGTGAGTGAGAGAGATAGATAGATAGAGAGAGAGAGAGGGAGAGAGAGAAATAAAAATAAATAAAGGAATGAAAGAAAGAAAAAAGAGCAGGAGTAAATGATATATATATATATATATATATATATATATATATATATATGCGGTAAGGTAAAAGGAAAAGTGAACAAAAAATAATGACTCAAACAAGTAGAAGTAGGAGAGAAATATTTCGTCCTTCTTACGCGAAGAACATCTTCAGTCTGACTTTATTCAAAGAAAAATACGTACATATATGTTTACAGGAGAGAAAGTGAGTTAGTGGTGGAATTGAGGAGTAGGGATGTTGGGGAGGATTTGATTGAAACGAGAAATAGCATCATATAAAGTGGAGGGGGAGTTCAGAGGATGGTGGTTTGTGTGGGTAGATGAGAAGAGATTTCTATGTGCTTGTTGGGAAAGGGGGTGGTTGGGAAAAGTGGATAACATTCTTGGTTAGGAGAGAGTTTTATTTATTGTATGGAGATGATATGGAACCACCCTCCTATCTTCATATATATATATATATATATATATATATATATATATATATATATATATATATGTGTGTGTGTTTTTTACTTAGTTTGGCACTTTATTTTTGCATGAAATTTTCCATTTTTGCCCACTCTCAGGGAGGATTATCAGGCCTCAAAAGTCACCTAAAACTCCGAATTGAGCAGTTTTTTCACCATCAGTAAATTCAAGGCATTAGAAAAAACAATAAAATCGATAACGTAAATTTTCACCAGGATACGTAGACTTATATCGGCTGAAAAATGGAATTTTAGGGGCACCAATATATATATATATTATATATATATATATATATATATATATATGTGTGTGTGTGTGTGTGTGTGTGTGTTTTAAAACCGAATGGGTTAAAATCCTTCGACTATAGTTTCACGCAGTAGCGAATCTTCAGGACCTCTAGTTAGCTACAGCAAGTTTTTCGTCCGTGTAAATTCGGCAAAATTTCTATTACATTTCTTTATTATTTCCCACTTTAAGATGGGGTTTATCCCTAGTCTTTTTTTAATTTTCCGTACACCGACATATTTTAGATAAACTAGTATTATGTCTATATTTTTCGTTTAACTACTCTTGTGTATATATATATATATATTATATATATATATATATATATATATATATATATATATATATATATATATATATATATATATATAACATGCCTTACTTCATTTGAAACGAGGTACTGTATTTTGATTTCGCAATCTTTTCGATTTTTAGCCTGCGGAAACCTCGACATTTTCAGATCTTTCTCGACACTAAGGCGCTTTGTGAATGAGGCAAGTGGCCAACCACGCCATCTGGTGGTCAAACTTTTACCTCTTTATCATTCACCTGCTAAATACGTACATGGGTATTCATGTTACCTTTCCAAATCTTGGTTGTTCAAGTCGTGCAATGGCGTCTCTCTTTTCTTCGGAAGCGTCGAAAGTTCTGTAATATTTCCGCCTTGAAAAGAGGCCATTACAATCGCCATTTTCGGATAAAGAAGAAGTCCCCCCCCCCATTTGTGAGATACGGGTATGTTTCACTGATATATACGTAAAGTCTAGTTATCTATCAGGAACCATTGATACCAATTGCATAATACTCGTGTCTAACTATTTATCTATCTAGAACTATTCATGCCTATTACATAATATCAATATATATCTGTCTATCTATCTATCTATCTATCTATCTTGAACTATTCATACTTATTACATAATATCAATATATAAATATATGTCTATCTATCTATCTATCAATCTAGAACTATTCATGCCTATTACATAATATCAATATCTATCTATCTGTCTATCTATCTATCTATCTTGAACTATTCATACTTATTACATAATATCAATATATAAATATATGTCTATCTGTCTATCTATCAATCTAGAACTATTCATACCTGTTACATAATATCAATATCTATCTATTTATCTATCTCTCTATCAATCAATCAATCTAGAACTATTCATACCTATTATATAGTATCAATATCTATCTGTCTATCTATCTATCTATCTATCTATCTTGAACTATTCATGCCTATTACATAATATCAATATCTATATGTCTATCTATCTATCTATCTATCTTGAACTATTCATGCCTATTACATAATATCAATATCTATCTGTCTATCTATCTATCTATCTAGAACTATTCATGCCTATTACATAATATCAATATATATCTGTCTATCTATCTATCTATCTTGAACTATTCATGCCTATTACATGATATCAATATCTATATGTCTATCTATCTATCTATCTTGAACTATTCATGCCTATTACATAATATCAATATATATCTGTCTATCTATTTATCTATCTCTCTATCAATCAATCAATCTCGAACTATTCATACCTATTATATAATATCAATATCTATCTATCTATCTATCTTGAACTATTCATACCTATTACATAATATCAATATCTATCTATCTATCTATCTATCTATCTATCTTGAACTATTCATACCTATTACATAATATCAATATCTATCTATCTATCTATCTATCTTGAACTATTCATACCTATTACATAATATCAATATCTAAATATATGTCTATCTATCTATCTATTTTTCTATCAATCTAGAACTATTCATACCTATTACATAATATTAATATCTCTCTGTATCAATCTATCAATCGATTTAAAAATATCCATGTCGATCTATCTATCTATCTATCTATCTATCTATCAAGAACTATTCATGCCTATTTAAAAATACCCATGTTTACCTGTCAATTTATCTATCCATCTAACTGTCTATCTAGAACTATTCATGACGATTTCAAAATATACATACATATCTATCTATCTATCTATCTACAACTATTTATACCGATTTCAAAATATTAATGTCTATCAATTTATCCATCGATCTAGAACTATCTAAACCTATTTTGGCATATGCATATCTATCTATCTATCTATCTATCTATCAATTTCGAACGGCTCATGAAAATTTCCGAATATTTGTATCACGTGAAACACAAGAATTAAAAAAATAAATGTATTTACGAACACAAAAGGGAAATAAAAATGAGGGATCATTTAATTGCCTTAGTAATACATCTTCACAATACAAAAAACACCTATTTCAAGTTCAGCTGAGATAAGTACGAAAGACCATTTATCTTGACGGTTTTTAGTAAAAAAAAGAAAGAGAGAAAAAAAAAGGAAGTGGTCAATTAATTTTTTTAAAATCTGCCTATTTATTTATCATTAGAATTATGATTAATTAAATAACAAATTTTCTTATTCAAGTTACGTACATTAAAATCATTTTTATGTTATGTTTAATAAACACGAAAGAAACAAAGCTTAACTTAACATTTCAAACACCAAATGACACCGTATAAGCATGATAAATTCAATCGAAAAATTAATCGAATATACAGCTATTTCTCATTTTAAAATCATGATGTAAAATCAACTTTTCTATAATATATCGTTTCGACTGGTTAGAATATTACGAGAGAGAGAGAGAGAGAGAGAGAGAGGAGAGAGAGAGAGAGAGAGAGAGAGAGAAGAGAGAGGGAAGATAGATGAGAGAAGAGAAAGAGATACATACATACACACATACATACATACATAGAGAGAGAGAGAGAGAGAGAGAGAGAGAGATGAGAGAGTATGCGAGAGTAGAAAAAGAGAGCAATAAACATGAGATAGATAGATAGATAGATAGATAGAGAGAGAGAGAGAGAGAGAGAGAAAAAGAAGAGAGATAGGGAAAGATAGATTGAGAGAAAAAGTGTGAAAGAGATAGATACACATAGATAAGAGAGAGAAGAGAGAGAGAGATAGAGAGAGAGAGAGAGAGAAAGATAGAAGAGAGAGACAGAGTCGAAAGAGAGCAATAAATGTAAGAGTAAGAGAGAATGAGTGAGAGAGAAAGAGAGAGAGAGAGAGTGAGTGAAAGAGAGAAAGAGTGAGAGAAAAGGGGAATGATTGAGAGAGAAAGAGACACAGACACAGACACACACACACACAGAGAGAGAGAGAGAGAGAGAGACAGACAGACAGACAGACAGACAGACAGAGACAGAGACAGAGACAGAGAATTATTGAAAGAGAGAGAGAGAGACAGAAAGAGACAGACAGACAGAGACAGAGTCAGAAAGAGAGCAATAAATGTAAGAGTAAGAAAGAATGAGTGAGAGAGAAAGAGAGAGAGAGGGAGAGAGATAGAGAGAGACTGAGTGAAAGAGAGAATGAGTGAGAGATAAAGGATAAATAAGGATAAATAGTAACATTAGATAATTGAATAATACTAAATATTTATTTGATATTTTATAAACATTTTATCACAAAAAACGGTTCAGTTACAGACGTTTTCAATAAACTTTATCGACATCATTACAAATACGATGAATAGACATTCAGTATCACATAGACTTTATTATAACACAATTCCACATATCTAGTTTGAGATTTCAATAATTGAAAATTACATTTTTGCCGAAGTTCCATGGGATCTCTCATAGATATTGCTTTGATTATGAATATATCTAACTATCAAAACCTGTGGATATGCTAGAGTATGATAATTCAACCATTTGATATGTTTACTTAAGAGCTTTTGCTAAATAGTTCAATAAGTAAAAAGTATAATAATCTTGATTTAACTTTCTCTCACTCATTTTTTCTTTCTTTTTTTTTTTTTTGCAGTTGGTTGAGATAGCTATTTTGAATCACAGGAATTGGAACGCCCTAACAAATTTCTATTGTATGTTGGATGTTATTGGGCCATTGCTATCTGGAATTATCATGAGTCCATTATCCCTCTATTGGCCTATTTGTGTGAGTTGGACAATTCTGCTTGAGTGTCCAGTATATATAAGCCTATTAGGCCTACGATTTTTGCGTAGCCGAATGCACCTATGGAATGTAAAAATCGAGGAGAATAGGAGTTAGTGATCTAAGAAGAAAGAATAAGGAAAAGGAGTGATGGATATATATATATATATAATATTATATATATATATATAGAGAGAAGAGAGAGAGAGAGAGAGAAAGACAGACAGACAGACAGACAGACAGACAGAATGAAAATATGGTAATGGTTAGAGTGGAAGAGTTAGGTAACCCAAGAAGAAAAGAACGAAGCAAAGGTGAGAGAGAGAAATATATATATATATATATATATATATATATATATATATATATAGGGGGAGTTATGTGACCCTAGATGAAAAGAACAAAGGAAAGGTGAGTGATAGACAGATAGATGAAAAATATAGATAGATAGATAGATAGATAGAAAGAGAGAGTGGGAGTGAGAGAGAGAGAGAGAGAGTCAAAATATGAAGGAAATGAGGCAGGAAGTGGTGAAAGAAGAGGATTGTCATCCTCAAGAGGAAAGAACAAAGAGAAGTATATATATATATATATTATATATATATATATATATATAAAGAGAGAGAGAGAAAGAGAAAGAGAGAGGGAAGCACACAGACAAAATGAAAATATTGGTAGTCTAGAGCGAAGAGTCAGGTAACCAAGAAGAAAAGAACGAACCAAAGGCGAGAGAGAGAGAGAGAGAGAGAGAGAGAGAGAGAGAGAGAGAGAGAGAGAGAGAGAGAGAGAGAGAAGAGAGATGGGTGGAGACGGGGGCATAAAACCATGAAAGGAAACAAGAACAGAAGCGGATTGGTTAGGAGGAGTTATGTGACCAGAAGAAAAGAACAAAGGAAAGGTGAGTGATAGACAGATAAATAAAGATTGAGATAGAAAATAGAGATAGATAGACAGAGAGAGAGAGAGAGAGAGAGAGAGAGAGAGAGAGAGAGAGAGAGAGAGAAAAGAGAGAGAAAGAGAGTCAAAATATGAGAGGAAATGAGGCAGGAAGCGGGTGAAGAGAAGAGGATTTTCATCACTCAAGAAGAAAAGAACGAAGAGAAGGATATATATAGAGAGACAGAGACAGGGAGACAGCGTGAGAAAGAGAGACAGACAGACAGACAGACAGAGTCAAAGTATGATCGGTGTTAGAGCGGAAGTGTTACGTAACCCAAGAAGAAAAGAACGAAGTAAAGGCGAGAGAGAGAGAGAGAGCGGGGGAGCATTAAACCATGAGAGGAAACAAGAACGGAAGTTGGTTGGGTTAGGGATGTTACGTGTCACAAGAAGAAAAGAACGAAACAAACACGAGCCAGAGAGAAGGGAGTGGAGAGATGGAACGAAGAAAAGAAGTAATTGGCATAAAAGGAAAGAAGGAAGAAAGAGGAAGGAAAACGAGAAACGAAGAACAATATGGATATCTGCCATCACTTATTTGTTCGTTTCTAACCCAAGTAACCCCTTGAGGGCCGGAAAAGCGTAAAGTCGAATAATGGATTTTGTCTGGTCTGCGTCAACATTTTGCGTTTACAACGGGGAACATCAATCGAAACTGACGCAATCGTGTAAAATGCCATGGACATACAAATTCTAAGAAATAATATTTCTTTTCTTCTTTTTCTTTTTTTTTTTTTTTTTTTCATTTTTGCTAACCAGGGTCGGGTTAGCTCAGTCGTTAAAGCGTTCGGCTAGAAACCACAAGGTTCCTAGTTCGATGCCGTCCCTCGCCAACTCAGCGTATGAGTAGCACAAGGATCTGTGAGGTAAAGGAAGGAGTAGATAGTAGGTGTGGCGCCCCACCTCAGACGCAAAAAACAATCTCCTTGGTTTAGCGCTAGTGAAAAGGGGATATACTCCCTCACTGATTGGCTGATACTGACTTTAGGCCACCTCGACGACTCCCTAGCGAGATAATAGATATGTACTAAACTTAGCTCCGTCTGTCTTGATGTGTAGAGCATTCGATGAGAATCACATTCACTATAGTAGGTATTTTCAGCAAAATAATGTTGGTAACTAGTACTGTGTAGCGATATCACCATCATTATACAGGTTGCACTGAAAGCACGGATACCCATCTTTCTCTCTCTCTCTCTCTCTCTTTCTCTCTCTCTCTCTCGCCAACCGTCGCTATCAGTCACCACCCCTTGCAGGTCTTCCACACAGCACACACAATCCGTGCAGATCTGGTTGATGTGATTTTTGCTTTGTTTACCAACCCCTCCGCACGAGCAGGATGCGACACAAGGTCAATTTCTTTAGTTTAACAGGTTTAAATTCAAAGTTTTCCTTCTCCTAGACCGGTTGCCTAACCAAGGTTAAAGAGCCCAGTCTGCCCTACTATTGGTCCATAGCTGGAAAGAGAGTAGGATTCATACCTTTCCCAAGGGTATTAGCGCTAAGTGAAATGCAATTACAACGTCCAGGATTTGAACTCGGGGCGACGAGTCCATTTCCCATGACTTTAACCATTACACCACGCGCTTCCTTATTAGATATAAGCACATCCTAACTGAGGTCACAGTAAAGTTTATTCTTCCTCGATGGCTATCTTGTTGGTCTTACGTCCCTATACAGCAGCGTTTTTCAAAGTTAGAGATATAGTTATTTACTAAGCGTAGATTAGATGCGACACAAGGCCAGAAGTATATGGCACCCAGTGAAAATCGAACTCATTAACAATGGTTTGCTAATCTAGCTTGCTAACCATTACACCACATGAGGTGCCACAAAGTTAAAGAGGTAATTTTGAACTTTAAGTGACTAATTTACTTAGAATTTGGTTATGATAATTTTGCGTAATAATTTTAACAAAACTGTGTTTAATAAATAATTATTTGCTGTTACTGATTTCTAATACTATCATGTTATTTTAAGACGTATTAAAAGCAATCCTATATACAATTGTGTATAGAAAGCAATTAAAACAACATTAAAATAAATGTAATATTGTTATATTCATTCTTGTATATATAATTTTAATATTGATGATATAGTTTGCTATATTCATAAATAAAGAGTGCTCAATGAGTGATTGAGCATATATATCTTTAACGGTAATTTTGAACTTTAAGTGACTAAATTCTTACCATAAAATTGTGCTTGCGTATTATTTGAAATGAAATTAACTGTTACTAAAAACACATTTTATGATATTTTGGAATATAAAAAATGCATTAAGATCAATTTGAAAACCAGCATTTTCTTTTTAATTCTTTTTAATACATTTATTTTATGGCTGTCTATTTTGTTCTGTCTCATGCCTTCCAAACTCTCTGCGTGTGTATGTGTGTAGGGGGTGTTTGTTTATGTATGTGTGTGTGTGCGTTTATGTGTGTGTGTGTGTGTGTGTGTGTGTGTGTGTGTGTGTGCCTATTCAACATTTTCTGAAATATCTGGTCCTGTAATAACAAAAAAATGTTTGCTTAGAGGGTGACCCAGACTTGGAATGATAATCAAAATTTGAATGAAGTGAAGAGATTCAAATTTCCTAGCCCAGCTATATCTGTATTATATATTTATGGGAAAATGATTTTGGGTGTTATTAGAGGCATGAAAGAAATGAGTAATATGAAGAACTGATTTGGATATTAGTTCTAAGTTCCATTTATAAAATCTAACTCCATCATTCATTTATTTTACTCATAATATGATATATGCACGTAAAAATAGATTCATCCAATATGCCAACAAAGCATACGTGGACTCCATAACACACACACACACACACACACACACATATATATATATATATATATATATATATATATATAGAGAGAGAGAGAGAGAGAGTCGGATCTTAGCCCTGAAGAGGATTAGGCAAAACTTTTAGTAGATTTATCTTTATTATTTGCTCTACTTAGGTATTGAGCACTTTTTACTTATTAGCTTTAGTTTCCTGGCGGGTTTTGTATGAATATATATATATATATATATATATATATATATAATTTTTTTTTCTTTTGGCCATATATTGTACCAATAGATTATTTTTGGTTGGTACGATTACTTGGTCTTTTCTTTGTCCGAACTTTTTTCTCCCCGGGTAATGTTTTGTAGTATATTTTTACAATCAAACTATTTGCTGTTTTTTTTTTTCTCACTGCGATGATTTACCAACAAGTTTGGTATTATATATATATATATATATATATATATATTATTATTATTATAATGGTGATTGTGTATTTTTCTGTCTGTAACCGAAACTATATCACTACTCAAGTCACAATTCCCTTAGTCATTGACATCACATTCTCAATGATTTCATTTTTATCTAAACCTCAATTATTAATAAATTTGTCTTACTTTATTAATACTGTTAACCATATCTACATTATAACAACACACAATTATATTTATATATATAGCAAAATAGCGGCTTACAGTGTGAACGGGAAGGATAATTTGCATATTGACATTAAAAATGTGATTTTAATAAATATGTGCTTAGTATTATTGATTTCTAACTGTTTGGTTTCATTTTAATGAATATAAGCAAACATCTCTTCAACTAATCTTAAATGAAATCCATTAACAAGAAAAAACTGTCATTTTATTCTTTACTTCCTCTTTTATCTAAATACTTAAATTAGAAAAAATAACAATGAAAGACGAGAGTGATGGAAGAGTAAGTTTCAGTTATATTTTTCGATTATACGCCCCTCTGTTTCAAATCTTTTTATCTGCATTTTTATTTAGTTTCATTAGCCTTTCTAATTTAGTATAATATTTTATTACATTAAAACTGGTGCATATATTTGCTAGTATATATAATATACCAAACTTGTTGGTAAACCCTTGCGTAAGAAGAAAACAGGCAAATAGTCTGATTGTAAAATATACTACCATATATATATATATATATATATATATATATATATATATATATATATATATATATATAGTCCTGCTTCTCTCTCCGGGGATGTTGTTAACAATGTAGTATCCAAAAACCTTAATTCTATGGTGAAATCGATACCGCTCCCAGTCGACACTGTTAGCTTTGTTTCCTATAAAAAAGAGAAATTCTATGAATATCAATAATGATGAAGTGAAATCGATCCGCACCATGTGCCTCCTTTAATTAGATGAAAGCAATATTATAATCTCGCTGAAATGAGTGCTTATAAAGCCATTACTACTGAACTATGTTGACCCAGATCAGTTGAATCCTCCTCCCATGTGCCATACTAAGCAAAATCTTAGTAAGCATAATCATCATCATCATCATGTTGCACCAGCAGCACAGATATCTATGACAAACTCTTTCCAACCGTCCCTGTCACTCATTGCCCCCGCGCAGCAGCCAGTATCTTCGCAGAGCAGGTCTCTGTAGGTCTTTGCTGGACAACTCACACTAGCATGTCCATGTACTGGTTTCCAAAGGAGAATGTTACTTATGAGTTCATGAGTTCATGAGTTCTCCAGCAGTGTCCAGCATGTCTTCTCCTCATCTCACTCAGATGGCTTGTGTGATGGGGGCAGGTGACCGCACAGCTGCTTCCTTGTGAAGTGCTGTTTCCATGATTTGTTCAAGACCGCACGTAGCATTCTTGTGCAGCTACCATCTAGTCTATTCTCCAGGCGTCTTATCAAGGTCCAAGTGGTGCAGCCATACAGTAGCACTGATACAACTAAGGCCTGGAAGAATTGTCGCTTTAACTTGTCGGCGAGGTCTGACTTCCATATAACTGATAATCTGTTTATAGCGAACACACTTTCGAATGCGTACATTAACATGCTTTCTGTTGATGAGATATTACTACCTAGGTACGTGAATTGTTCTACTTGATTTAGTTTACCGTCAAGTGTAGAGATGTCTAATATCTTTTGAAAAGCACATGTACTCTCTCTCTCTCTCTCTCTCTCTCTCTCTCTCTCTCTCTCTCTGTATATATATATATATATATATATATATATATAATATATATGTGGAGAAAACTAGACAAACACGGGATGTTATGGAAACTGGATGTTTATTGTCGACGATGCAACGTTTCGGTCTATTATTAGACCATCTTCAGGACTTGGATATAGTTCTTGCTCCTAATAATAGACCGAAACGTTGCATCTCGACAATAAACATCCAGTTTCCATAACATCCCGTGTTTGTCTACCTTTCTCCACATATTGTCGGATTAACCTCCTCACATTTCTCCCTATATATATATATATATATATATATATATATATATATATATAAGCTCTTACTTCTCTTTTCGGGAATTTTGTTAACAATATTAGTATCCCAAACCCTTAATTCTATGGTGAAATCGATACCCCCCACAGCCGACAATGTTAGCTTTATTTCCCATAAAAACAATTCTATGAATATCAACACCCCTTCGCTTGGGAAGCCATTACTAATGAACTAAGTTTGACTCAAAACTACAACGGTGAATCATAAATTAATGCGATTTTGTTTAGGATAGGTATAATTACCAACACAGGAACATGTATCATACATCAAAATGAAGCTGGTCTTCTGTGAATCACATCCCTACTTCTCCACATAGTCACCATTTCTCTCAATAGCAATGTTCCACCGAATGAGAGCATGTACCCCTGTCCCTTAAAATTATATTGACTGTTCTTTGAGCCACTTATTCACTACAGATTTCACTTTCTCGTCACATGAATAATATTTGCCTCTCAAACCCTCTTTCATGGGGCCGAAGAGATGATAGTCTGAAGGCGCTAAATCTGGTGAGTATCGAGGAAGCGGTAAAGTTATCCACCTGAATGACGCGATTTCCCCCCATTGTCCTGATGCTTGTCTGTGGTCGAGCATTGTCATGCAGAATGAAGACATTCCCGATTGGCAAGTTCGGTCTTACTGATCGGATTCTTGCTCTGAGCTTCGTTAGGGTCTCTATCAATTTCACTTTCTCGTCACAGGAATAATATTTGCCTTTCAAACCCTCTTGCATGGGGCCGAAGAGAGTTTTGGTAATTATACCTGACCTAAACAAAATGGCAGTACATATTGACTCACCCTTGTAGTTGCACCATTTTCCAAAAAAATCCAAAGAATTCCAAATTCCATATTCTAAAAAAAAAGTTGAAAATCGACCTACCCTATTTCACGATCCTCCCATGTTCCATACTAAGCAAAATCGTGGTGAACATAATGAACCATATTTGAACTAATGACATGTGAGCGTTTCCTCCGCCTATCTCCCTCCTCGTCGCCAGAGTGACGCATACGTATGGAGATGCGTAGACAGAGAGTTGGGAAAAAGCGTTTAATATCGAATGAACAGAGTCCATGAATATATATTTGTTTGCAAGATGATATCTGGGCAGTATGGAATCATTTACTCATCAACAAACACCCCCCACCCCACGAGTCTCTTCTGTGGTTAGGCTGTTCGAGTGAAGCTGGTTTCACCCAACCAAATAACGCCATCTATATTTTCCTGGAGACGCGGGGTATAATGCATAGATTCGTAGGAAATGGTCTCGTCGACCGGCGTTCAAATCCTCGACGAGACTGTTTCCATTTCACAGAGCGCTAATACTCTTGGGAAAGATATGCGTCAAATTACTCTCCCTCTAGCTATGGGTAAATAGTTGAGCTGACTGGGCTCTTTAAACTTGGCTAGGTAACCTGTCTAGAAGAGGGAAAACTGTGAATTCAAACCTGTTAAACTCCGCTTAAGAAATTGACATTGTGTCACATCCTTTCGTGTGGAGGGGTTCGTAAATATATATATTATTATAGACTCTCTCGTCGATTGTCAACGCATGAGGGTTCATACATACAATAAACACTCACACAGTGATTTGTTTATAGTGGTGAAGGCTTGTGTTGGACCATCCACACTTTTTGGCACAGTCGATAGGAAAGAATTGGTGCATCAAGGGTTGCCACAAACCCAATCAACGACCGATCTCAGGAATTTTGAATTCAGAGTTATCCCTCTCCTAGTCTGAAGGGCCTAGTCTGCCCTACTATTTAACCCATAGATGGAGGGAATTTTGAATTCAGAGTTATCTCTCTCCTAGACTGGTAACCTACCCAAATATATATATATATATATTATCATAGAGGTACACGGTAATAACCTACTCGAGTTTCACCATTAGGATCGTCAGGGTTAAATCCACTGGATTAATCAAGATATTGATTAATTGCAGTCGATTTCACGAGCGTGTTTTTTCGCGATAAATCGCTGTTTTATCATTGTGAAACTTGAATTCAACTAACCACTGTGACCATTTTCACCGGTAAGTCACTTTTTCCACAAATACCATATATATATATATATATATATATATATATATATATATACATGTTTCCACGACTGGATGCGCGTGTTGATGTAATGGTCATCGTCGTGGGGAAATGAACACGACGAGACGAGTTCCATGTCCACGCTACCTTGACTCAAATATAAACGGTCCATTAATGAAATTGAGCAATATCTGCTTAGAAATATACCACTCATATTATCGACAATATATATATATATATATATATATATATATATATATATATATAAAGTGGATGGCTTATCGGAGAACTTAGAATATTGTGTTAGTCGCAACTTCGATTGTCGATAAAACAATTAACCGATTAAGTCGGGGCTAAAAAAAAAGAGTACTCAATACATTTGAATTCCGGATTTAATAGAATTTTATTGTCAGATAATCTACTCGAGTTTCACCATGTAGGTCTTCAGGATAAACTGCAGTGAATTAATCACTTCACTGGATTTTAACTCGGAAGATCCACATGTTTAAACTTGAGTAGGTTATCTGACTATTTCATATCACACACACACACACACACACATACACACACACACACACATATATATATATATATATATATATATATATATATATATATATATATATATTTAATATACCAAACGTGTTGGTAAATCCTCGCGGTGAGAAAAAAATCAGCTAATAGTTTGATTCTAAAAATATACTTTCAAACAATACCTGGGGAGAAAAAAAATTTTTTGGAAAAAAGAAAAGACCAAGATAATCGTACCAACCAAAGATAATCTATTGGTACAATATTTGGCAAAAAAAAAAATTATATATATATATATATATATATATATATATATATATATATATATATATATATATTCATTCAAAACCGCCAGGAAACTAAAGCTAATAAGTAAAAAGTGCTCAATACCCTAGTAGAGCAAATGATAAAAATCTTTATATATATATATATATATATATATATATATATATATATATATATAAAGATAAATCTAATGAGTCAGACGAACCTACTATTAGTTTCGCTTAAAGATCTTCAGGGCTAAAATCTGACTCTTAAAGATTTATCTTTATTATTGGCTCTACTTAGGTATCGAGCACTTTTTACTTATTAGCTTTCTCCTAGCGGTTATATGAATATATATATATATATATATCTTATATACATATATATACATATAAACTGTTTTTTCATTTGGCCAAATACTGTACCAATAGATTATTTTTTGTTGGTACGAATATCTTGGTCTTTTCTTTTTTTCAAAAGTTTTTTTCTCCCTGGTTGATATTTGGTAGTATATTTTTACAATCAAACTATTTGCTGTTTTTTTCTCACCGCAAGGATTTACCAACACGCTTGGTATATTGAATTATATATATATATATATATATATATATATATATATATATATATATATATATATACCAACCAAACTTGTTGGTAAATCCTCGCGATGAGAAACAACCCAGCAAATAGTTTGATTGTAAAAATATACTACCAAACATTACCCGGGGAGAAAAAAAAATCCTCGGAAAAAAAGAAAAGACCAAGATAATCGTAACAACCAAAATTAATCTATTGGTACAATATTTGGCCAAAAGAAAAAAACAATATATATATATATATATATTATATATATATATATATATATAAGATATATATATTCATACATAACAGCCAGGAAACTAAAACTAATAAGTAAAAAAAGGCTCAATACCTAAGCAGAGCAAATAATAATAAAATCTTTATATATATATATATATATATATATATATATATATATGGTTATCGCATTACAGAAGGCGACCAGTTAACGGAGTGTTGAAACTGAGTCTCACAGAGCCATCACACCTTCTCTGGCTTAAATGTATTTCGTTTGCATATCGATTGAAGAGGAGAGAAGAGCTTAAGGCTGATATGTGTACGGAGTGGCGAGTCAATTTGACTGGCGAGAAGAGAGAGTGAAGGTCATTAGATTAAACCCAGTGTCGGCAGGAAGGGAAATCGGAGCCAAAAGATGCCGAAACGTCGCTGATAAGACGAGCGAATGGCATTCGAACGGCCTTCTGCTATCACTGTTGGCGCCAGGCCGAAGAGCATGCCGCAGTTTGGCCCCGGGGTACACAAATTTTGATCGGAAACTCATCAGTAACTACCATCATTTGCTATGAATCGGACGCAATTATTTGTCATGTATAACAGTTATATGCACGTATTCATATATGAGTATATATATACTAGCAGATATATGCACACTGCGGGTGCAAGTATTTAAGTTTTAATGTAATGAAATATCGTATTAAATCAGAAAGGTTAATGAAACTAAATAAGAATGCAGATTAAAATATTTGAAATAGAGGGGGGTATAATTTTTTAAAAATAGAACAACTGAAAAGTACTCTTCCATCACTCTCGTCTTTCGGTGTTATTTTTTTCTAATTTAAGTATTTAGTTAAAAGAGGGAGTAAATAATAAAATGACAGTTATTTTTTCTTGTTAATGGATTTCATTTAAGATTCATTGAAGAAATTTTTGCTTATATTCATTAAAATAAAACCAAACAATTAGAAATCAATAATACTAAGCACATATTTATTAAAATCACATTTTTAATATCAATATGCAAATTAGCTTTCCCGTTCCCACTGTAAACCACTATTTTGTTGTATATATATAAAAATATAATTGCATGCTGTTAGTATGTAGATATGGTTAACAGTGGCTTCGGCCTCTGGACCATTGATATAATTAACGGCGTCGATCCCAGGGGGCCATCCCCCCAGGCAACACCTGCCCCCTCGATTTAAAGGGGCAGGGCTGGGTTTATTGCCCAGCGCCTGAGGTGCCCCCCTTGAGGGGGAATGCCGACGGGATCGACGCAATTTTTCACCTGCCACTCCATGAGCTTCGGCTTGTGGGTGGTCCCACGTTAATAGGGACTTTGTGCCTGACCCGTACAAGTGGGGTACGCGGTAAATACAGTATGTAGATATGGTTAACAGTATTAATAATACAATTTTATTCATAAGTGAGGTTTAAATAAGAATAAAATCATTGAGAATGTGATGTCAATAAGTAAAGGAATTGTGACTTGAGTAGTGATATAGTTTCGGTTACAGACAGAAAAACACACAATCTCCATTATAATAAGAAGATATATATATATAATTATACTAAAGCTGAGTAAATCAATAATTGTAAAGCTTTTTTTCCTATTTAGTTTAATGACACAAAATTCATATTAAAATGTTCCTTAGTTCGAGGATTAAGCTATGTTTGAAAAAATCCATTTAAATTAGTTCCAATTAGTCGTAATTTGCAATTAAGTCAAAAACTGCTCAGTGTCTCACTTCATGTTCTGCCTGTCACTTTCCCCACTCTCTAAGTATATTTTGATAACTTCCACGTTATATATGCTAGTTTCTCTATCTGAGTAAAGACAGTGATTTTGAGAGTGTGAAATACATTTGTATGTTACGTTTCAGGAGTAACTAGCCCAACGGGTCACGTTTTTTCTATTATATATATATATATATATATATATATATATATATATATATATATATTTTCTCTTTTCAACATACACTATATATATATATATATATATATATATATATATATATACTAGAAAAAAGGTGCATGTTGAAAAGAGGAATATATATATATAATATAGATATAGATATTGATATAGGTAGATAGATAGATAGATAGATATGAAAATGGAAGTGAATCCGACGGTATGTTGAAAAAGAGAAATATATATATAAACTTAGTAGTTTATCAGGGCAAAAATCTGATATATATATATATATATAATATATATATATATATATATATATAATGTAATCTATCTCTACATATATAAATCAACTAAATTTAACGGTGCAAATATAAAAACTTTTTTTTCAGGCCATAATTTTCATTATTTCCGTAAGCTTAAATTTTTTTTAATCATCAGGAGTTTGTTTAATGTTTCTTCTTTCCAATGGGAAAGTTTTTTCAAGATTTTTTTTTATGCATGTTTCATTGTGTTGAATATGGGGGGGGGGGGATAAACAAAACAAAACAAAAAAACAAATTACTATACATTTAATGTTGAAAAATATTTTAAAACTAAGTTAATTGAAATTATACATTGCTATATTAACACAAACAACTGTCTCAATAATAGATTCAATAATTAATTTCAATGGTTAATTAAATGTATAGTAATTTGGGATTTTTGTTGTTTATTTTTTTTAAGCAATACGTAATTAAAAACAACCTTAATCCCCTAAAACCGTAACCCAATTCGCAAAATGTTAATTCGTAGATTGTACTTAAACTGTCATTGGATACCACCAAAAAAACTTTCCGTTTTAATTTTCCGACCTAAATCATTAGTCAGCCCTCTTTATTGATACTGTAATTAGTAAAGTATAAACATAAAAATGTTCCGCCTCCAACATCAGGTGGGGTCAGAATTAAGTGACCTGAAAAAATGAGAAAGTTTTGAAATAAAATAAGTAATGTATTATAAAGATCGTTCTGTGATAAATAAACACTGAAAATTTCATTTAAATCCGATAATTCTCTGATTTTTGGTAAATTATTTTCTGGAGTAGGGGGCTAAAGTCTCTTTGTCAAAAACGCATATTAGACCCAATTTGGGTCTACCTATGTTATGCTAACTGTTACTAAAAAAACTTTCGACAACTATATGTATGTTTTTATTTAGATATTTCTTTATCATTCTTTTACTGTTTGACAAAAAAGAATTTCGTAAATACGTTACGAAATTCACGCAAATACTATTTACTTATTTAATATAAGTAAACATAATAAGTAAATAATTGTTTGTGTGAATTTCGTAATTTTGAAGATAATATTAACCTTTATTCAAGTTTAATTGTGTTAAATATCCCCCCCCCCTTTTTAAAGCGCTAATAATTTACGATTTTATTTTTTGTTTGTTTACAACATTGAGAATGATATTCCAGCTTTTTCGTACGTAAGACAATTGTAAATTCAGTTTTTAATTGCTTGTTTGAGTTAGAAATAAAATGTGACATTATAATTTATTTATTTATTTGAGCAACAAAAATAACAAAGATTAAACATGGATATATTTTATTCTAAGAAATATGAAAGTATTCGTAAAATTATTGATAAAAAGTTTTTCATTTTTCTTTTTTTACATAAAAACAAACGCATTCAACAACAGCGGGCATACGAAAAGAGGCAGCAGGGTGGGGCGTGTGTGCTGATTGTAGCTGGAATATCAGCAGCAGCAGCAGCAGCAGCAGCAGCAGCAATACGATTGCTTTCGAAAAATTGTTTGATTTTTGTTTGATTAATTAATTATATCCCTTAATCAGTAAAAATCAATAACCAAATTTGGAGTGTTTCTTAGATAGAACAATATCAAAATCGATTAGAATACTTGGAGTCCTAAAGATCTGATGGGACTTGCTGTCACTCAAACTCTAGTGAAAAAAAAAACCCTAGTTAGAACCAGTGAAAAACTCGCACTAATTAAAGTACTACTACTACTACTACTACTAATAATAATAATACGGTAAATGGAGATCAGAGGAAGAATCAAGACCATCCAGACCACAGCACTTTTAAAAGCTAGAATACTTTGTAGAGTCCTGGTGACCAGTGTGGAACTTGTTGTCACCCAATCTCCAGTGAAGAATCACAAGTTAAAACTTTGGGAAACATTAGGAATTCAACTGTAGTTGAATACAGTAGAGAAGGAGTGCAATTTGGTTAAAGCCAAACTTTGATTTGATACCAGAAAGGAAGGCAAGTCATAGAAGGAAATCTTCAGTGGTGCTCAAATTGGATCTTATTCCTCAAAAACTGCAGACAATTTTATAGCCCTCATTCAAAGCTTTGATCGCTTTAATATAAAGAACTCTCTAAGCCCCCTCTTCTCTCTCTCTCTTTCTCTCTCCTCTCTCTTTCTCTCTCTCTCTCTTTCTCTCTCTCTCTCTCTCACGCGCACACACACACACACACACATTCACTCTCTTTCTCTCTCTTTCTTTCTCTCTCACACACACACATACACACACAGACACAATTTCTCTCTCACACACACTCTTACTCGCTCTCTCTCTCTCCCCCCTTCTCTCTTTCTGTCAGGCACACACATATATACACATACACAGACATAATAGTTCTCACATACACACACACACACACTCTTGCTCTCTCTCTTTCTCTCTCTCTCTTTCTCTGTCTCTCTCTGAGACACACACCTGTATATACATACACACAATCTCTCTCTCTCTCATACACACACACGTACATACTCATACACCCACAACCTCTTTCTCTCTCACACTCTCTCCCTCCCCTCTCCTTCTTCTCTCTCTCTCTCTCTCTCCTCTCTCTCTCTCTCTCTCTCTCTGAGACACACACCTGCATACACATACACATACACACAATCTCTCTCTCACTCTCTCTTCTCTCTCTCCCTCTCTCTCACACACACACGTACATACTCATACACCCACAATCTCTTCTTCTCTCTCACTCTCTCCCTCTGTGTGTGTGTGTCCCTCTCCACACATTCATACATACGCATACACACAATTCTCTCTCTCCCTGTCTCTGTCTGTCTCTCTCCCTCTCTCTCACACACACACGTACATACTCATACACCCACAATCTCTTTCTCACTCTCTCAATCAAATCATTCTCTCTCTCTCTCTCACAAACACACGACATACCGCACACCACACAATCTTCTCTTCTCTCTCTCTCTCTCTCTCTCTCTCTATTTCCCTTTCTCTCTCTCTTTCTCTTCTCTTTCTCTTTCTCTCTATCATCATCATTACTTTTTTTCTTAATAGGACCGGCAATTCCTAAAAAAAAGAACACTCCTTAAAAACCAAACGTGACATCACGCAAGCGAGCCAAACCCTTCATGTGCCGGATAAAGCTTCTTTTTTATTTCCAGTTCACAATCGAACCAAAAGAAATCGCTCAAAAGTATTTCGATCTGATGTGCCGCCATTGCCATGTCGAAGAGACAAATATTTACGTAATGGAATGAGTTCTTACAGAAAACGATAGTAAACACTGCGTTCACTTGCCATTTAAACACACACACACACAACACACACACCTCGCGTCTCGTTCTCGCTTCTCTCGCTCTCGCTCTCTCTCTCTCTCTCTCATCTAGATATATAAAAGGAAGTATGGTATGTACGTGTCGACTATATAACTCACAAACGAGAGGTCATTCAGATTTGAAATCTCGCATATTAATTGATATGCTATGACTAAGAAACTCACAAATTTGTTTTCTTTTTTGATTTTCAATAATTAAACGAATAAATCAATAATTAACAAACAAATTTAGAATACAGTATACACACCCTCCCTACTCACGTCTACACAAGTTTAGTTTAAACTTCCCAGACAAAAGATTCCGTCGCTATATGAAAGAAAATACGAATGTTCATTTCAAAAAACAAAAAACACAGTTAAGCTGATACACCCACCATCCCGTCTCCCGTCGGCAAAATTCATCTTTGAAGTAGCGTCAACAACAATTCCAAACTGTAACAAAAAAGACAG
Source organism: Doryteuthis pealeii (assembly GCA_023376005.1). NCBI lineage: Eukaryota > Metazoa > Mollusca > Cephalopoda > Myopsida > Loliginidae > Doryteuthis > Doryteuthis pealeii. The sequence goes on along the minus strand of CM042153.1, from coordinate 4,164,706 downwards.
TTCTAAAACTTAAAAAAAGCAAACCTTTCACCCCACTCATCGGTACAGGCTTGATATTTGAAATGAGTACATCCCTGTACCCATCTCAGATAATTTTTATTTACTTTAGCTTTGAACTTCTACGCCATATGTCGTAGAAAGGCAAATGATACTCATATTTATTTTAAATCAATATATGTCAAAGTTATGTTTTTTATTCATTATTACTGGGTATTCAAAGTTTTGTCATATGTACAAAAACAGTTTTGAAAAATAGAATTATATTTCCAAACACTCTAAATTTAAGGATTACATTTTTTTAATTCTATGAATTATTTCATCTTATTCTCTCTCTTACCCACTCACTACCTGGTGTAAATTTTTTTTTTAAGTCTGGTCATGGACCGGGTACTTTTTTGCTAGTTTGGTATATTATATATATATAATATATATATGTTGAATTAAAAATAAAGGAAAGAAAATGTTGAATGGATAAAATAGGTTTGATTTTATTTAATTTATACTGAAACGTGTTTCGGCCAGGAGTTTATCCATGCATACATATATTCTACGATCTATTATTATTTTAAATACAAAATAAGATAAAATAACAATAATAGAAAAAACTACAGAAATGTTTAGTATACAAAGAAATAGCGACCTTCGTCAGAGTAAATCCTTATTATTTTAAATGAAATCGGTTGAAATACGGAGAATTTCCGAGATGTTCGAAAAAATAACTTTTTTGAAATCGCTTGAAGAAAGTGTTCTAACGCGAGGGTGAAAACAGTTATGATGACGACATCGTCGCATGCGACGGATTTTGAAACGGAGAGAAGATATCTGGAGAATATAAGTAACAAACTCAGGTGTAATTTTAATTTTCAAAGCAGTAGGAATATTTGATATTTTAAAAAAAATTGAATTTATGGGTATGTATGTTGTGTCATTTATTAATTTGTTATTAATATCATCCTAGTGATTTTCTATTAATTTCTTTTTTTTTTTTAAAAAATAAAGTGTGTTATTAATATATATAAATAATATATTATTAATAAGTCATCCACAACACGTTTTTCGGGCGTTTCAAGCCTCTTCGTTGTTATCTCTCTTCCCTTTTT
>CM042153.1:4149227-4163506 GCA_023376005.1 Doryteuthis pealeii | reverse complement strand
GGAACCGGTCCTAATTATGTTTAAAACGTGACTAGTTGCCTAGCGTATATTAGGGACAGGAGGGCCGGACCGACAGCATCCCAAACAACTGGAAGCGACGGTTATACAGTTTCAGTTTTTGCAGCAAGAATAAATTCTTTTTTAGAATATTTTCTTTCTAATCTTGTGCAGAGGGTCGGATTCACTCCCCCATTTACTCCCAACAAGTTCACCGAGTACAAGCCATAGTCTCCATACCGTAGTATATCTAAAGTTGTAACAACACACTCTATTCTGCTTTATTTCACGAAAGGTTAAACAGAATATTTCACATCAAATGTCAGAAGACAGACGATATCCCACATAACCTATTAGCTGATGTAGAACACTACGCACCGATGAGTGTGCTTCTCTTCAAATCCGAATCTTATGATGCATCATAAGCACCCGCAACAGATGAAACAGAAGTTATGTTTCTAATAAAGGATCGTGTCATCTTCTCAGTAATTGTAAGCCTCTAAAATGTGTACCCACTCATATACCACTAGCAATATCTCACTACTAAAGAGATTAACAGCCTAACACGAAAAGACATGAATCTGCTATTGATTAAGTTATCGAACATTGGGAAAATCCTTAAATTCATATATGAATGATAACAGGAATTCGGACATATGACTTTTAGACACCCCTTTGCTTGCTGATTCATAAGTTTACTTTTCATTTACGCCGTCAACCATCCGGTTGTTTGTTAACAAGATTTTTTAAGTTTTTAAAATATAAAACTACTACCCTAAACCCTAACCGCTAATCCCTAACCCTAACCCCTAACAAACAACCCGCATGTCGACAGTGTAAATGAAAAAATTACTTATGAATCAGCAAAGCAAAAGAGGTGCCTAAAGGTCATATGCTCGATAATTCTTCCAAGTTATAGCCGGGTGAGAACCCGTATGCTGAAGACTAACGAACGCTTGAGAAAAAAGCTTGATGGAGATTCATAAGGATAATGCGTGTTGTTTTGAAAACAATTACTGGAAACAGAACTACAAAATAGAATTGTACGGACTATTACTCCCATCTCATAGCCATCGTGTAAGACTAGTAAGATACTGTGCACTGCGGGGGCGACTTTCTCTCATGGACTTCCTACGCATGGACTCACCAGTGTTGAAAAAACGGGCATCATCAACATTCTGCTGAACTTGAATGGCGTCTAGACGATTACCAAGAATGATGGGACACCGACGATGTTGGAGAGAGAGAGAACAGACAGACAGCCAGACAGACAGACAGAGACAGAGACAGAGGGGATTAAAGGGAATCAGGCAATCAACACAACTTGATGATGAGATGATGATGAAGATACTTAGTCTGTCTACCCTTTTTTCCCCTTAGCGTGACGTGGCGTCAAATTCTCCAGGAAAAAGATACGTATTAACTACATGTGGATCACTTACGTGGCATTAATGATACAAGCTGGATTCGCTGACCATTGTTAGTGATTTTGATTCTCAAAAGGTACCCCATAACTTCAGTCAGTGTTCACGTCTAAAGCTAAGCTTATTAAATAACTATTAACTACAATGTATTAATAATATGATATTTATTCTTTTTAGGTATGGCCCAAAATTCGGTACGTCAGCAACCTCCTTATTTTTAAAGTTTAATAAATAAAATGAAAATAAGTAATAATCACTTATTCTATTTTGTTCCTTAAGAACAGAGGCTAAACGAACAATAAAAAAAGATTTTCTATGAATTTCTTAATTATAAAACAAGAAGTTCATATTCTCAGGTGATGATATTGTTACATAATCTAGCAGTTTGCATAAGATTATGTCAACTCCCTGTATTCTGAAGGATGGCCCCTTTTCATGTCACGCGGACTTTCCCATGGAATATTACAGAAATCCCGCGAAATACGGAAGTCACGTGGGACATGGTTGGGACTTCAGTTTCAGTTGGACGTCAGCAGAGAAGATGTACTGCCTTAACTGGAACTCACTGCATACGCGCGCTATGTTTAGTTACATTGAAATGTTTAGATAAGTAATAAAGCTTAATAAGTAAATGGTTTTGTTGGTTAATGAATGTCTTGCAACAGACTGATCTAGAAGAAGGAATGAATTAGAACGACCAACCAGAAGAGACGTTAGAAGAGACGCTAGAAGAACTTAAGATACGAAAGATGACCAGAATAATAGAAGTAAGATAATCTCTCGACCATTCGAGTTTAGACCTTATCTGTGTCTATTTGCTACTACTGGCCAGGGAGATATTTCTTAGCCACGTGTTGGCTATGACCGGTGAATAAAGCTTAAGTCATGAAACCACCTTCTGCCTTTGTCTCTTTCTATTCGATCCTTAAATTCCTTCCTTTTCAGCGCGACCACAATAAGACGGGTAAAAGCAAACCCTAAGAACATGCACCAAGAACCACAGCAACCCTTAAACTTAAAACGTTAAACCTCTTGCTACCCCACACTACGCAGAATCTTCAAGACTATCTCTGAAAAACAGCATTCAAACAAACGCTTGTATCTGTGTTTGAACATCGTGAGGTAGGGAAAATCTCACTTCACTGAGTATAACCCAGAGTTGTAATTTGAGATTCTCGATGGAATAACGTTGACCTATACACAAAACTGGTCGATTTAACACAAAAACAGTGTTAAGTATTCATGCAGAGTAATAGCGAAAGGTTAGGAAACTTCACAGTTTGTCCAATATCTATAAAGTCACCAACCTCCGCAGGCATTTTCAAGCATTATTGTAAACATTCAGTCTCCTTGAAATCCTGTTGTCAATCTGTAAAACGTTCCAATCGGCTACAAAACAACGCCATCTTTAAGATTTCTCTGGACAGATTCCAACAAGCATCTCTTGATATTAGATTTCAACCAATGCTTTTCACTGGAGCGTTATACACTGAGTTTATAAACACTTTAGTGAGAGCCATGATACTTGTGACTTAATTAGACGGCCATCAAGAAAAAAAGAAGACTATTTAAATCATAATTCAATTATTATTAAAGATCAATTAGATATTTAATCATAGATGTCAATATATAATACAATTACAGCCCCCTACTCTTTCGTCTCTATTATTCTGACACGACTCCGACCATTAGTTTTGTTATTTTTTATATATTATTTTTAAATTAGAGCCGGTTTAGCTCAGTCGGTAGAGCGTCCGGCTAGGCAATCATAAGGTTCCTGGTTCGATTCCGGCCTTCGCCAACTCAGCGTATATATATTTACCAACCCCTCCGCATGAGATGTGACAGAAGGTCAATTTCTTAAGCGGAGTTTAACAGGTTTGTATTCAGAGTTTTCCTTCTCCTAGACCAGTTGCCTAACCAAGGTTAAAGAGCCCAGTCTGCCCTACTATTTACCCATAGCTGGAGGGAGAGTAGGATTCATACCTTTCCCAAGGGTATTAGCGCTAAGTGAAATGCAATTCCCACATCCAGGATTTGAACTCGGGGTGACGAGTCCATTTCCCATGACTTTAACCATTACACCACGCGCTTCCTACTTAGCGTATAAGTAGCACAGGGACCTGTACACTAAATTAAGGAGCTGAGGTTAGGTGTGGTGCTCCACCTCAGACTCTAAATTAATATCCTGGGTCTAGCCCTAGAGAAAAGGGGATATACTCCCTTACTGTATGGCTCATACCGACATTAGGCCGCCACGACAACTGTACTTATCTATATATTAAAAATCGTGTTCCTTAATTCTACGACCGTTAGCATCTTGCAACAACCTGATTAAAAATGAGACCGTTCAAATCGTTCAAGATGAAATGCAAAAATGTACCTCTTGATTATCTAATGTCGCTTATACGCCGAATTCATATTTCTTATGAGTGTTGACATCTTGGCTAAATAATGGTTCATTCCATTTTTATCATAAAGATAAAGCTGTAGTTGAGACAGTATTACTGTATGGTAGCACCACCTGGACTAACGAAACACTTAGTGAAAAAAAAACAAACACAGACAGGTACTACACAAGGCTGCTGAGTGGTGTTTTAAACAACTCGTGAAAGCGACAGTTGTATGGTCATTTACCTTCGGCGTCGCGGGTTCAACTGCCGCGGATTTTTATGACATTAGCAAATTTTGTCCATAGGAAACTTCAGCGAATAAATTAGTAAGCACATCTCACAGGCAGTTATTGTTGTAGTGAGCATAGTCTTCATTGAGAACAGCATGTTTGTTCTCTGTGGCTGAATAAACAGTTATTAAGAACCAGCTTGGTTGGTTGGTTGGTTGGTTGGTTGGTTGAATTTTACGCCATGTCAACCCTTCTTGGGCTATTTTATGCATACATAGACATTTTGTTTTATTCCTTCTTGTTGGGTATTCTATTTTATTTAAAATTCTATTTTAACACATTTTAATACTCATTTTTATTCAACCCAGAGATGGGACACTAACAGTTACTACCACTCCGGGTCAGAGTGAACCATCCGGATTGATAATACGTACTTATTTTTTGTAAACTGGTACGTTTTTAAGGGCCATTCTTTGTCCTTAAAACAGAAGTGCTTATCCAGTGGAATTGGATTCTTAATAAAGAATCCTTCGATAATTAACCCTTTGGTTACTCTGGTAAAGAGTTCTCAGCTCTTGGTAAAGAGTCCTTAGATTATGAATCCTTTGGTTACTCTGGTAAAGAGTTCTCAGTTCTTGGTAAAGAGTCCTTCGATAATGAACCATGTGGTTACTCTGGTAAAAAGTTCTCAGTTCTTGGTAAAGAGTCCTTCGATAATGAACCATTTGGTTACTCTGGTAAAGAGTTCTCAGTTACTGGTAAAGAGTCCTTCGATAATTAATCCTTTGGTTCCTCTGGTAAAGAGTTCTCAGTTCTTGGTAAAGAGTCCTTCGATAACGAATCCTTTGGTTACTCTGGTAATCGTATAAGTCCTTCCTAAGTATTGGTAAAGGTCCGGTAATTCTATGCCCGTCTGCAGTGAGCGCATTTGTAATTATGACCAGTGGGTGGGGGGTAAATAGTGTGTCTTACACGTAGTATGTTTAGTGATTGGCTACATGAGTCAATCAAGTGACCTTGGCTAGTCTATAAATCCAGGTGGGTAATCAGAGCACATCTTATATCAGAAGTAATCTAACAACCAACCAACCAACCAACCAGAAATAATTATGCAGTTGAAATTTCTGGGTATGGCGATCACATAGATAATTATAAGAAGTACGGAAAAACACCATTCTTCCAGAAACTCTTCTCTTCCACAGGTTCTATTCCACTATCTCTACACACACACTCGATGGGACAGGGACAGTTTAGTGTTTGCTTTTGTTTCCCCTGTAGACATTTGATATTTACTTTGTCACTCGATAGACAGTGAATTAAAATTCTCCTGTATTTGTTTTATAAATGTCGTCTGGGAATTCTGGCATCTGCTTCTGCCCTCTATACACTTCCACTATTTGTTGTGTCACTCTATTTATGGAGAAACTGACAATCAGAAGTGTCCGTTTTTGGCCAAAGTGGATTAAGTCCACAAAACATTTTGGTGTGACTTGTGTTAAGCATACCCAGCATGTTACTCTGTCCATATCACACTGGAAGGTCCGTTTAAGATAATTATAAAATATTTTCCATTACACTTATACAATAACAGCGGACACTCTTGTTATATAAGAAATAGGGTAGCCTATTCATTTTGTAATGCAGTGTAGAAGTATTTGAATTTGAAAGTTAACGATAATTCCATACAAGAGTCATGGAAAATAACATAGATATTATTGACAATATTTCACCCCTTAATGTCCAGAACGTGTAATTCTAATAGAAAACTGAAAGAGAACGGACACGAAAACAAGACCCAAGAACAAGCCTAGACAACCCATGGCGACCAAGAAGAACAATTAACTCAATCTGTTTAAGATCATTATAAAATGTTTCCCATTACACAATGACAGCGGAAACTCTCGTTATATAATGAATTGGATAGCCTATTCTTTTTGTAATGCAGTGTAAAAGCATTTGAATTCAAAACTTAACGATAATTCCTTAGAATTGGAATTGGTTAAATGTCATAGATATCATTGACAGCCTTTGACCACTTATTGACAAGGACGTGACATTCTAATAAAAAATATCTAACAGAGAATAGACAAGCCAAGACACGAAAAAAAAGCCTAGACAACCAAAGACAACCAAGACCAATGAACTCAAACCCGTTAGAAGTTTTAGAAAAACTAAGTTAAGAAGATAAAAAGAGTAATAAGAATAGAGATATCTAACTCTCTGTTAATCTATACATTTATAAAGGGCAGTTGTGTGTGTGTATGTATGTCCAGCTAAAACTACGAAAGTAAAACAATTAACGACAAAGTAAATGTATATATGCACATTCACTATCACTAGATCTGGTTTTTTGAGCAAAAATAAAGAGTTGACTTATATTCGTGAAGATAATTAAGAAAAAAAATATTAACACCAGAGATTTCTGCTTTTTTCTGACGCCCTAATAAATCGGATCAACGCAGGGTATTTTTTTGCATAGGGATTTTAATGGTGCATTCTGTGAGGATCCAACTCATGATTCTGTAATAATAGATCTGCGTAACTAAGTTTTTGATCGACCTTCGAACCAGGCGACACTAGGTAGCCACTTCTAATAATTTAAAAGTTCTTTTTAAAAAATTAAAACATATTACAGTACATGATTCATCACATTCTATTCTATTATGATCTTTAGACAATACATAGCTATATTTCTTATTTAGAGAAACGTAAAAAATGGCTTTTTTCAGCAGGGGGCGGTATCGAATCAATCGCATTTCAATTTATTTCAATGAGGAAAATTGATTCAATAAACAAGGAAATTGAGTTACGAGCGAAATGAATTAAGCTTGTAAGTCAAGATATTACATATATATATATTATATATATATATATATATATATATACAGGTGTTCGAGATAAATTTGACATATTTATATTTGCTTATTTTTCTCCGTAGCTTGGAGGTATTGACGCACACAACGCATCATTTAAAAGATTGGGCCCTTCTCTATTCATATACGTGATGACAGAAAGAATGGATGACTGGAACCCACATAAATCATAGAAGATAATAATATGTATCATGATGATCAGTGCCGGCCATCAAAATAAGATTATGTGCTACTCATTTTTCAGAGTTGCCGAGGACCGGTATTGAACTCAGAACCTTGTGGTTCCTTGGCTAACGCTCTACCGACTGTGCTAAACCTGCCCTTAAAAAGTCCAGATTCAACACTACTCAACATTTTTAGTTGGCAGCAGCCCGTTACAATGTCTCAGACGTTTCAAAGATTCGGATGAACACATCTCAAACATTGAAAAAAATAAACGCATTGCACTTTGTTTTTTTTTTTCTTAAATCTTTTTATTTAATTTATTTTTTTCTAAAATTTGAAAGAGTTTTAGTTTAATGGAAATGTCCTTTCGATTTTGTTAATCTGTTTGTATTACTCATTGACGCCCATTTCCCTAACGTGTCCATCTTTTTCACGATACGATGCAGGTGCAAATAGTTACTTTCGGCGCATGCGCTGAACCGTAATGCAAGCAAATGCCTCAATAGGAAAAGTTTACATTCAACTCAACTTCTCGTCTTGACATTATCAATGTTCACTGGACATCTTATAAGAAGTGGATCTTTAAGCGAAATATTTCCAAGTGAAAGATCCATTGAACTTCTTTGGAGATTTCCGGTCAGTAATTTCCCCTTCAATCCAGACTATATTCTAATAGCAGATTCTCCTATGTATGTTCTGATTGATTCGGTTGATTTCTTTTACTGGATATCAACTCTTTTCAATAATTTCCCCTTTTTCAAGATTTTATACATATTCTAATAGCCGATTTTTCTATGATAGTTCTAGTGTTTTGTTTTAAGGTATATCAACCTCGGTGGGTCATTTGATGCCGACAAAGTTGTGAAATAAATTCATTCTTAATGCATAATACAATTTTGTTTATAAACTCATGTTTTCTATTCATCCCGTCGTCCGTTAGATGTGACTCTAACAGGTACTACCACTCCCGGTCAGAGTGGACCAGGAAGCAATAGTGATGAAGGGGTGCTCCACATTCCCCAAACATCTCAAACTGGAACCTCACCATCAGATAGAGTTTAACATCATTCCCAGGACATGAAGACCCTCAGCCACCGCCTTCTAGCACCCCTATGATAAGAAGGATTTGGGATTGGTATAAGGGCTATAGGATTGGGGCAATCATATAGGTGCTAGGGTTTGACATGGCCAACTGATTGATTGGAGGGGGCTTCTCCGACTGCCCGTCAAGCCCAATAAAAGCGTAAAGTGGAATATTGCAAGTCATGGACTGCTCAGCCATCTGGGTTCTATCCTTAAGCATCACGGATTGCCACCCACGGCCAGCAAATGGTCCCATTGTGCAGTCTTACCCCTCTGCAGAGGTTCAGTCAGTGCATTCTAACGCTCCAGCATACAGGACGGAAACCTTTTCGGATCATTTATTGTGGAATCAAATTTTTTGCGTATATAAAAAATGACTACGTAATTAAATTATGATTTAATTTCGATTGCTATATACACACCTTATCTGCTGGGTATATAAAGGGGAGAACAGAGAGCTTTCTTGGGTGGATCTGTTTTGAAGACTGGCCAGCGTCTTTTAGGTGATTTTTTTCTCTGGTTGATACAGCATCTTCTATGATGACTCCGGTTGTCTGTATTCATTCTCCTTGATTTTGATAACCAGCGCAAGACTTGATTTATTTTCCAGAGGTATTTATTATCCGAACCCCAAAAGGGTTTAGCCGCGCAATGAGGAAAAGATCCAATCACGTCCGGTCCCTTCGACTAACCGCCAAATTCTAACTCTTATTTCCCTTCACACGCGTTTCCCTTAGCCAATGAGAAATCAACGGCTAGGTCAGTGAAAGGTTAACTTGTTGTCAATCATTTCTACAACGATTAATGGTGACTTTCCTTTAACCATACCGCCATTTAAATTTTCTACACTACAGTCATAATTTCTAGACAACCCATGAATTAAGTAACACAATTTTTAGCAGTGGTTTTCTACTAATATCTTATTTTATGTTTGCTGATGTTCTTTTAAGCTTAAATTTTAAATTGCATCGACATAAACATATTTACCTAGAAAATCAAGTCGTTTTTAAAACATATAAACATTTAAAATGGCAGTTGCGTGTATGTATGTATGTACGTATGTCCGGATAAAACTTCAAAAATAAAACAATGAACGAAACCTATATCTATATATAGATATATATATATATTTTAATTTTGAGATGAAACAAAGAAATCACAGTGCTCAACCACTAATTTGTAGAAGCTTTATTTATTTATTTATTGAATTTTTTAAATATAATTGTTTTCCATAGGCAACTACCCAGGTTTCAGGCTATTTTTCCATCATCAGGTTGCTAATAATTCTTCTGGTGTTTATGCGAAGACATTTCTTGCTGTTATGTTTTTGGACCGCAAATTAAGTCGGTTGATTATTGTGGACGCTCTTTAGATTTTATTTTTGAATTTTTGAATTTCTGCATTTTTTTTAAGTAAAAAATTAATATATATATATATATATATATATATATATATATATATATATATATATATATATATATAGTACCATCGAAACTAACCTTTGTGCAAAAGTTATGAAGATTTGATTCATATTCATGAAGATATTCAAAATTAAAATTTACATAGTAATAGAACTGAATTCTATTAACCCATATTGACAGTGTTTGACACTGTTAAACGTAAACAAATAAATATCTTTAAATTAAAAGTTAGTCTTAAAAAAAACATTAGAAAAATACTAGATAGATATTCAACTAACATGTAAGTAATCTTTTTTTTTCAATATTTTTCATCGGGAAATTTTTAATTAGCTATTTTTAATAACAGAATAATTTTATGAAAAAACCTGTATTATAGAACACATCTCTTACTATTGTCATTCCTTCTAACTAGGTTTTGCCGGGTAGCCCCTTCTAGTAGAATATAATCGTATATAGAAATGACTACGTAATTAGATTATAGAATGTGTAGATGAATTAAGTTTAGGCGACTGTGCGCGATTACCATGATTTGATTTGGCAATCTCCGTGTGTGGCATGGGCTGATAGCACAGAAGTGGAGTTTCGGCTCTGCATTCTGTGGTCGTTTGTTCGATCTTAAATGGTGGAGATTGTGGTATAGACTACGGATGAAACCAAATAAGGTCGAAACAGCTGTCCAGTGTATTGAAATCTACCTTCAGAAACATGTTCTGTTTTTGTTTTTTTTTGAGTCACAGAAATCCTTCTCTACAAAGATTAATTGTGAATGGTCAATAACTTAAATGTGATAATGGTCCTCTCTACGTAAATAACGTGTGTATTAAAAGTCTCGATAGAAATCTTGAAGGGTCGGGTTAGCTCAGTCGGTAGAGCGTTCGGCTAGAAACCACAAGGTTCCTAGTTCGATACCGGCCCTCGCCAACTCAGCGTATGTGTGCGGTAGAGTGAGAAGCTATTGGTAGGCGTGTTAAGAATGACCTCCTGTGTTTGTTTTCTTTAAACATTTTCTCCACATGCTCGGATTAATTTCCTCATCGTACTTCCCATTATATATATATATATATAATATATATATATATAATTGATGGGTCTAATTTTCGATGCATATATTATATCGTATATATATAATATATATGTATATAATATATATTTTGAGGATTTAGTGCGAAGCATGAGTAAATTAAGAAATAAATTAGAAACTGAGTTGCATTTCATAATTTCATATTATGTGCTAACACTTCCTCCGATATTTTGACAGAATGACCTCCCTTTTACAAGGATGCTTTAGACTCACACACACACACACATTATATATATATATATATATATATATATATATATATAGTGTGTGTGTGTGTGTATATTATATATATATATATTATATATATTATATATATATTATATATATATGGGTGTGTGTGTGTGTGTGTGTGTGTGTTGTGTGTGAAGAAAAATGGAAGTGAATCCGACGGTATGTAATATTGTGAAAATTAAAAAAAACACAAGTTTCATAAACACACACACACATACATACACACACACACACATATATATATGTGTGTGTATATATATATGTAGGTGTGTGTGTGTGAGCTGATGGTAGGTGTGGCGCACCACCTCAGACGCTCAAATAATCACCTTGGTCTAGCGCTATTGAAAAGGGGATAGACTCCTTTGCTGTATGGCTCATACCGACATTAGGCCGCCCCGACGACTTTACTTTTACTTTTACTTATTGAAATCTTAACTTGATAAACATTTTCTGTTTTTACACCTTGAAAATCTTTTTTCTCTAAAAATGTATCGTGATGGGGGTCAATATCTAAAACATCACAATGCTTTTAACTACGTAAAGAATTTGTCTGTTAAAAGTCTCGGTTGAAATCCTATCTTGATAAACATGTCCTGTTTTTAATCTGGAAAAATCTATTTCGAAAACTATTCGACTCTCTCTCGGTCTAGGTATTCTATTTGATGTCCGCTAGTCCTAATCAATAGTCCTGCATAAATATTTTAACAAGGGCGAAATCTATTTTTATTGCTTCAGATTGAAGCGGCCATTAGCGAATTTGGCAAAACTTCCAAGTGGCTACGTGAGATCGTCTTTACTAAACTCCTTGGTAGATTCTGAGCAAGATGTTAGAAGGACACGGTTTATTTGATTCATTTAGCAATCTAATTCTATTAAAAATACTAGAAAATATATTCTTTAGGTTTTAATGTAATAAAATATTATATTAAATCAGAAAGGCTAATGAAACTAAATAAGAATGCAGATAAACATATCTAAAACAGAGGAGAGTATAATCGAAAAATAGAACAACTGAAACTTACTCTTCCATCACCCCCGTCTTTCATTGCGAAATTTTCCTAATTAGTTAAAATAAGAAGTAAATAATAAAGTTATAGTTATTTCTTCTTGTTAATTGATTTCTTTTAAGGTTCATCCCCGAGATATACATGAGGAGTGAAGGATTGAGTAAATGCGACAAAATGGGGTTGAAAATAAGAGTTTCAAAATAAAGGAAAAGGGGTATATAACAACACAGCAACTAAATTCAATTGATATATCGTCCAGTTATTTAGTTGAGGCTTTCTCATTTTATGAAATATTCTAAGGAAGCTTCAACTAAATAACGAGGCGAAATAAAAAGTGAAGTTAGTTGCTGTGTTGTTATATCCACTTTTCCTTCTATTTTCAAACACACACACACACACATATATATAATATATATATATATATATATATATATATATATCTTATTATAATGGAGATTGTTGGTTTGTATGTCTGTAACCGAAACTATATTACCATTCAAGTCACAATTCCCTTTGTTATTTACATCATATTCTCCATGATTTTATCTTTATTTAAACCTCAATTATTAAAACAATGGTTTGATATTATTAATATTTTTAGCCTCATCTACATACTAATAACATGCAATTGTATTTATATATACAACAAAATAGCGGATTACAGTGTGAATTGGAAGGCTAATTTACATATTGATCTTAAATATTTGATTTTAATAAATATATGCTTAGTATTATTGATTTCTAATTGTTTGGTTTTATCTTAATAAATATGAGCAAAAATCACGGGGATAAATCTTAAAAGAAATTCATTAACAAGAAGAAATAACTGTAATATTATTCTTTACTTCCTATTTTAACTAAATAGTTAAATTAGGAAAATTTACCAATGAAAGACGGGAGTAAGGGAAAATGATGGAAGAGTTAGTTTTAAAGTTGTTCTATTTTTCAATCATACCCCCTCTGTTCCAAATATTTTTATCTGAATTCTTATTCAGTTTCATTAGCCTTTCTAATATAACATGGTATTTTATTATATTAAAACTTAAATACTTGCACCCGGAGGGTGCATATATTTTCTAGTTATATATATATTATATATATATATATAATATATATATATATATTAGCATTATTTCATGGCAATGCACAGATATATTGTATCAGACAAGAATTATGTAAACGTAACACACTCATATATATATATATATATATATATATATATATATATATATATATATATTATATACATTAAGAAGGTCTGTTGCTATTTTTCCCTCTGCCTAATCGGGATCAATTTAATAATCAACCACTCATCGATTTTGCTGTCCGAGATTTGAGAAATCTATAAAGGTTGCCCGACAAAATATTGTCGCCGCTTTTTGAAGTGAACTGTCTGATAATTCCTTAACCACCGATCGATATCGATTTACTAATTCGCTACTTTATTGATTTTTTTTTTTACTTATTCGAAATAGAATGAAAGAAAATCGAAAGATTTAGTCACCACACGTAAGAAGTTCACAAAGAATTTCTTATAACACTTTCGTTTTGTCTATGACATCATATACATGAACTTATACATATATTATATAATATATATATATATATATATACATATAAATGTATATATATATATTATATACATTATATAATATATAAATGTATATATATATATATATATATAACATATATAATATATATGTGTGTGTGTATGTGTGTGTATGTGTGTGTGTGTGCGCGCGCGTTTTATTTGGATTTGAGCATGTGTGTGTTTTTTAAGCGTATGAATATGACACATATATATGTGTATGTTGTGTCTACATATATATATCTACATATATATATATATATATATAATGTATATATATATATATATATATATATATATATATATATATATATATATATATATTATATATATATATGGTGTGTGTGTGTGTGTGTGTGTGTGTTTGTGTGTGTGTGTGCGCGGCGCGTTTTATTTGGATTTGAGCATGTGTGTGTTTTAAGCGTATGAATATGACACATATATGTGTATGTGTCTACATATATATATATATATATATATATATATATATATATATATATATATATATTTATATATGAGTGTGTGTGTGTGTATGCGTGTAGGTGTTTATAAAGGTGTTTATCTATGGATGAGTACTCAAGAATTTCGTTTATACATATGTGTGTGTGCGTGTGTTTAAGTTTGAATGTACATATAAATATATAGGTATATATGTGTACATATATATATATGTATATATATGTGTGTGTGTGTGTGTCAGTGTGTGTGTTTGTGTTTGTGTAGGCGTGTACGTGTTTATATTGTTTGTAAGCATAAAAATATGAATAATCAAATATTTAGATTATG
>CM042153.1:4139227-4141727 GCA_023376005.1 Doryteuthis pealeii | reverse complement strand
TACCGACTGAGCTAAACCGACCCTCAAAAAAAAAAAAAAAAAAAAAAAAAAAAGAAATAAGCAAACACTTTGATCTATTCAGAGATATGTAAAATAGTTTGGAACATGAAGTTGAATGTATTACCAATCATAATTTAAACCCTTTGAAGAATCCCGAATCTCTCTCGCCATCCGTTCCAATCGGACATCGCTTCTAACAAGTCCTCCTCAGGACATCCAGTATCCGCACAGAGATGATCAGTGTAAGTCTTTGGTCGACAGCTTTGGTATGTCTACGTAAAGGTGTCCACAGGAGAACCTCATTTATAAGTTCATTCTTACTTCTCTAGTCGTGTCCAGCATGTCGTGCTTGTCTTACTTAGATTTCTCGTGTGATTGGGGGTAAGTGGCCATACAGTTACATGTTCTAGGATATTGCTTCAGTAATTTGTTCGAGACAGTACGCAGCACCGCTAGCCCTTCCCATCGAGCATTTTTCCAATGGTTTCGTTAAGGAACAAGTGGTGCAGCCATACTGTAGCACTGACACAGCTACAGCTTGGAAGAATCTATAACAGTGCCCTATGCATATATTGACATCGTATTCTGTAGATGAGATATAACTACCTAGGTATGTGAACTTGTCTACTAATTTCAAATCTTGCCGTCCTGTGTAGAGATGTCTCCATCTTGTTTAAAACACATTAACTCCGTTTTAAAAGGCTAAAATAGATGTGTGTCATGAGTAGAGAGATTCGAAACAGTAAACTACGTAATAAATTAACACTGGAATAGAAGAAGTACAAGAACAGACACGAGTGGGTGGGAAAGGTGCTCCACTGGGAATTGTGCAACTGAGTAAATATTACTATCAACAGAAATGCTATATTCACAGACCAGAAACTATCCAAGAAAACGTGACATTTGCAATTAGGTCCAGATCTACACTAATCCGAATTACTTAGTCGGTTGGGTTTTTCAGCGTGTCAATACGTGTTGGGTTATTTTATGCCGAAGACATTTTGTTTTATCAATTTTTGTTTTATTCAATTTTATTTTAAAACTCAATTTTTAAAACACGTTTTGATACTGATTTTTTAAATCTATTTAACCCATAGATGGGATCCTAAAAGTTATTACAACTCCCGGTCAGGGTGAACCATCCGTTTTGGTAATACGTACAAGTGCCCCATCTATTAGTCGAATAGATATCTACGATAATTATTATCATTTGAAATGAATTGTTGAAATCTTATAACTTTGTCCAAATTATTAGTATTAGATAGGAATACTTGAAAAATAAAACTGTGAAGATTATTAGTATTAGATAGGAATATTGAAAAATAAAAATGTGAAGATTATTAGTATATATATTTACCAACCCCTCCGCATGAGCAGGATGCGACACAAGGTCAATTTATTAAGCGGAGTTCAACAGGTTTGAATTCAGAGTTTTCCTTCTTCAAGACTGGTAACCTAGCCATGGTTAAAGAGCCCAGTCTGCCCTGCCATTTACCCATAACTGGAGGGAGAGTAGGATTCATACCTTTCCCAAGGGTATTAGCGCTAAGTGAAATGCAATTACCACGTCCAGGAAGATTATTTGTATAAGATAGGAATACTTGAAATCATATAATTGTGTGCAAATTATTAGGATTGGTTGCAAATATTTGAAAGAATAAAACTATATGAAATTATTAGTATTAGATAGGAATACTTGAAAGAATATAACAGTGAACAAATTATTAGCATTTGATGCGAATACTAGAAAGAAGAGAACTGTATTAAATTACTTGGATTTGATAGAAATACTTGAAACCATATATACTTTTCTTTCTTCTTCATTTCGTTCATGCACACTTCTTTATTTTTCTTTCACTCCAAATTCATTTCTTTTTGAACGCTTTCTTTGTCTCTTTCTTTCTTTCTGTCGTTCTTTTAATCTTACCTTTTCTGTTTTCTTTTCTTCTTTTTTCTTTTTTTTTTTTCAATTATTTATTTTATTTATTTATTTTTCTTTCTTCCTTTCTTTCTTTCTTTATTCCCTTCCTACTTTCTTAACGTATTTCCATATTTATTTTTAATTTATTCTTCAAACTTTCTTTCATTATTTCTTTTTCGCAATATTGCATTTTGCCTTCGTTTTTTTCTTTTCTCCTTCTTCCTTCGTTGATTTTCAATAATGTCTATTCTTTTTCTTTTTTTTCTTTCTATCTTTCTTTCATTTTTTTCTTCATTATTTTCATTGCTTCTTTCCCGAAAATTAATTTGTACAGTCTTTTTTTATCTCTTTTGTTCTTTCTTTCTTTCTTTCTTCTTTCTTCGTGTTTCTTTCTTTCTTTCTTTCGTTCGTTCGTTCGTTCGTTGTTTCTTTACCGAAATTAATTTGTACCATTTTCTTTATCTTTGTTCTTTCTTTCTTTCTTTCTTTTCTTTCTTTCTTTCTTTCTTTCGTTGTTTCTTTCCGGAATTAATTTGTACGATCTTTCTTTATCTCTTTGTTCTTTCTTTCTTTCTTTCT
>CM042153.1:4121727-4134227 GCA_023376005.1 Doryteuthis pealeii | reverse complement strand
TATGATAAATTAAATAACAAATTTTCTTATTCAAGTTACGTACATTAAAATCATTTTTATTTTATGTTTGTTTAGTGTTTAATAAACACGAAAGAAACAAGCTTAACTTAACATTTCAAACACCAAATGACACCGTATAATTATGATAAATTCAGTCGAAAAATAATCGAATATACAGCTATTTCTCATTTTAAAATCATGATTTAAAAATCACCTTTCTATAATATATCGTTTCGACTGGTTAGAATATTACCAGAGAGAGAGAGAGAGAGAGAGAGAGAGAGAGAGAGAGAGAGAGAGAGAGAGAGAGAGAGAGAGAGAGAGTGTGTGTGTGTGTGTGTGTGTGTGTGTGTTTGTTTTGTGTGTGTGTGTGTGAGTATGAAAGAGTAGAAAAGAGAGCAATAAACATAAGATAGGATAGATAGATTTATAGATAGATAGAGAGAGAGAGAGGGGGGGAAGATAGATTGAGAGAAGAAGAGAGAAAGAGATAGATAGAGACATAGATAGATAGAGAGAGAGAGGGGGAGAGGGAGAGGGAGAGAGAGTATGAGAGAGTAGAAAAGAGAGCAATAAACATGAGATAGATAGATAGATAGATAGAGAGAGAGAGAGAGGGGGGGAAGATAGATTGAGAGAAAGAGAGAGAAAGAGATAGATAGAGACTTAGATAGATAGAGAGAGAGGGGGACTGGGAGAGAGGTATGAGATAGTAGAAAAGAGAGCAATAAACATGAGATAGATAGATAGATAGATAGATAGAGAGAGAGAGAGAGGGGAGAGAGAGAGAGGAAATATATTGAGAGAAGAAAGAAGAAAGAATAGATACATACATAGATAGATAGACCAGAGAGAAAGAGAATTATTGAAAGAGAGAGAGAGATAGAGAAAGAGAGACAGAGTCCGAAAAGAGAGCAAAATGTAAGAGTAAGAGAGAATGAGTGGAGAGAAGAGAGAGAGGGTGAGTGGAAGAGAGAAAGAGTGAGAGAAAAGGGGAATGATTGAAAGAGAGAGAAGAGAGAGAGAGAGAGAGGAGAGGGAGAGAGAGAGAGAGAGAGAGAGAGAGAGAGATAAAGGATAAATAAGGATAAATAGTAACGTTAGATAATTGATGAATACTAAATATTTACTTTATTTGATATTTTATAAACATTTTATCACAAAAAATGGTTCAGTTACAGACGTTTTCAATAAACTTTATCGACATCATTACAAATACGATGAATAGACATTCAGTATCACATAGACTTTATTATAACACAATTCCACATATCTAGTTTGAGATTTCAATAATTGAAAATTACATTTTTGCCGAAGTTCCATGGCATCTATCATAGATATTGCTCTGATTATGAATATATCTAACTATCAAAACCTTTGGATATGCTAGAGTATGATAATTCAATCATTTGATATGTTTACTTAAGAGCTTTTGCTAAATAGTTCAATAAGTAAAAAGTATAATAATCTTGATTTAACTTTCTCTCACTCATTTTTTCTTTTTTTTTTTTTTGCAGTTGGTTGAGATAGCTATTTTGAATCACAAGAATTGGAACGCCCTAACAAATTTCTATTGTATGTTGGATGTTATTGGGCCATTGCTATCTGGAATTATCATGAGTCCATTATCCCTGTATTGGCCTATTTGTGTGAGTTGGACAATTCTGCTGAGTGTCCAGTATATATAAGCCTATTAGGCCTCCGATTTTGCGTAGCGAATGCACCTATGGGAATGTAAAAAACGAGGAGAATAGGAGTTAGTTGATCCAAGAGAAAAGAATAAAGGAAAGGAGAGTGATGGATAGATTGATATATATATATATATATATATATATATATAGAGAGAGAGAGAGAGAGAGAGAGACAGACAGACAGACAGACAGACAGACAGACAGACTGAAAATATGGTAATGGTTAGAGCGGAAGAGTTAGATAACCAAGAAGAAAAGAACGAAGCAAAGGTGAGAGAGATATAATATATATATATATATATTATATATATATATATATAGAGAGAGAGAGAGAGAGAGGGGAGTTATGTGACCCTAGATGAAAAGAACAAGGATAGGTGAGTGATAGACAGATAGATGAAAATAAGATAGATAGATAGATAGATAGGAGAGAGAGAGGAGAGGAGAGAGGAGAGAGGAGAGTCGAAATATGAGAGGGAAATGAGCAGGAAGCGGTGAAGAGAAGAGGATTGTCATCGCTCAAGAAGAAAAGAACAAAAGAGAAGTATATATATATATATATATATATATATATATATATATATTATATATATATATATATATATATATATATAATATAAAGAGGAGGAGAGAGAGAAAGAAAAGAGAGAGGGGAAGCACACAGACAAAATGAAAATATGGTAGTCTAGAGCGCGAAGAGTCAGGTAACCCAAGAGAAAAGAACGAACCAAAGGCGAGAGAGAGAGAAAGAGGGAGAGAGAGAGAGAGGAGAGAGAGAGAGAGAGAAGAGATGGGTGGAGAGGGGGCCAT
This sequence comes from Doryteuthis pealeii, assembly GCA_023376005.1. Lineage (NCBI taxonomy): Eukaryota > Metazoa > Mollusca > Cephalopoda > Myopsida > Loliginidae > Doryteuthis > Doryteuthis pealeii. Next base: position 4,131,726 of record CM042153.1, on the reverse strand, counting down.
AAACCATGAAAGGAAACAAGAACAGAAGCGGAGTTGGTTAGGAGAGTTATGTGACCCAAGAAGAAAAGAACAAAGGAAAGGTGAGTGATAGACAGATAGATAAAGATTGAGATAGATAAATAGAGATAGATAGATAGATAGAGAGGGAGAGAGATAGAGAGAGAGAGAGAGAGAGAGAGAGTCAAAATATGAGAGGAAATGAGGCAGGAAGTGGGTGAAGAGAAGAGGATTTTCATCACTCAAGAAGAAAGAACGAAGAGAAGGATATATATAGAGAGACAGAGACAGGGAGACAGCGTGAGAAAGAGAGAGAGAGAGAGACAGACAGACAGACAGACAGACAGAGTCAAAGTATGATCGGTGTTAGAGCGGAAGTGTTACGTAATCCAAGAAGAAAAGAACGAAGTAAAGGCGAGAGGGAAATAGAGAGAGAGAGATAGATAGAGGGGGAGCATCAAACCATAAGAGGAAACAAGAACGGAAGCTGGGTGGGTTAGGGGTGTTACGTGTCACAAGAAGAAAAGAACGAAGCAAACACGAGCGAGAGAGAGGAGTGGAGAGAGGGAACGAAAAAATAAGTAATTGGCATAAAGGAAAGAAGGAAAAAAGAGGAGAAAAACGAGAACAAGAAACAATATGGATATCTGCCATCACTTATTTGTTCGTTCTACCCAAGTAACCCTTGAGGGCCCGGAAAAGCGTAAGTCGAATAATGGATTTTGTCTGGTCTGCGTCAACATTTTGCGTTACAACGAGAACATCAATCGAAACTGACGCAATCGTGTAAAATGCATGGACATACAAATTCTAAGAAATAATATTCTCTTCTTCTTTTCCTTTTTTTTTTTTTTTCATTTTTGCTAACCAGGTCGGGTTAGCTCACGGTAAAGCGTTCGGCTAGAAACCACAAGGTTCCTAGTTCCTAGTCGTCCCTCGCCAACTCAGCGTATGAGTAGCACAAGGATCTATGCGGTAAAGTGTGGCGCTCCACCTCACGTAAAACACAATCTCCTTGGTTTAGTGCTAGTGAAAAGAGGATTTACTCCCTCGTTGATTGGCTGATACTGACTTTAGGCCACCCCGATGACTCCCTAGCAAGATAATAGATATTTACTAAACTTAGCTCCGTCTGTCTTGATGTGTAGAGCATTCGATGAGAATCACACTCACTATAGTAGGTATTTTCAGCAAAATAATGTTGGTAACTAGTACTGTGTAGTATTGATATTAAAAATGTGATTTTAATAGATATGTGCTTAGTATTATTGATTTCTAACTGTTTGGTTTCATTTTGATGAATATAAGCAAAACATCTCTTCAATGAATCTTAAATTTAAAAAAAATAACTGTCATTTTATTATTTACTTCTTCTTTTAACTAAATACTTAAATTAGAAAAAATGACAATGAAAGACGAGAGTGATGGAAGAGTAATTTTCGGTTGTTTTATGTTTCAAATCTTTGTATCTGCATTTTTATTTAGTTTCATTAGCCTTTCTAATTTAATATAATATTTTATTACATTAAAACTTAACTAATTGCACCCGGAGGGTGCATATATTTGCTAGTATATATAATATACCAAACTTGTTGGTAAACCCTTGCAGTAAGAAAAAAACCAGGCGAATAGTTTGATTGTAAAAATATACTACAAACACACGCTGGAATGCTTGAATTTTTCAAATGCGCATTCTGTATCTAAATTTTGTACCCCCTATTTCTTCCAACGGTTTTTTATCCCTTCTTTCCTTCATATGTTTTGCTCGATGATGATGACCCTCTACTAAGCGGTTGAAACAGATTCTGTCAGCAGATTATAATTACTAATTGTTTTTTCAAGATGTTAAATTCATTCTGTCGGATTAACTTTCATTTATTACACACAACACACACACACACACACACACACACACACACACATATATATATATATATATGTATATATATATATGCATAGTATATATATAGTCCTGCTTCTCTCCGGGGATTGTTTTATCCAAAAACCTTAATTCTATGGTGAAATCGATACCCCTCACAGTCGACACCGTTAGCTTTGTTTCTATAAAAATGAGAAATTCTATGAATATCAATAATAATGAAGTGAAATCGATCCGCACCATGTGCCTCCTTTAATTAGATGAAAGCAATATTATAATCTCGCTGAAATGAGTGCTTATAAAGCCATTACTACTGAACTATGTTGACCCAGACCAGTTGAATCATCCTCATCATCATCATCATCATGTCGCACCAGCTGCACAGATATCCATGACAAACTCTCTCCAACCGTCCCTGTCACTCATTGCCCCCAGTATCCAGTAACTTCACAGAGCAGGTCTATGTAGGTCTTTGCTGGACAACCCACACTAGCATGTCCATGTACCGGTTTCCAAAGGAGGATGTTACTTATGGGTTCATCCTTACTTCTCCAGCAGTGTCGAGCATGTCTTCTCCTCATCACACTCAGATGGCCTGTGTGATGGGGGCAGGTGGCCGTACAGCTGCTTCCTTGTGGAATGCTTTTTCCATGATTTGTTCAAGACCGCACGTAGCATTCTTGTGCAGCTACCATCTAGTCTATTCTCCAGGCGTCTTATCAAGGTCCAAGTGGTGCAGCCATACAGTAGCACTGATACAACTAAGGCCTGGAAGAATTGTCGCTTTAACTTGTCGGCGAGGTCTGACTTCCATATAACTGATAATCTGTTTATAGCGGAACACACTTCCGAATGCGTACATTAACATTGCTTTCTGTTGATGAGATATTACTACCTAGGTACGTGAATTGTTCTACTTGATTTAGTTTACCGTCAAGTTGTAGAGATGTCTATATCTTTTGAAAAGCACATGTACTCTCTCTCTCTCTCTCTCTCTCTCTCTCTCTCTCTCTCTCTTCTCTCTCTGTATATATAATATATATATATATATATATATTATATGTGGAGAAAGGTAGACAAACACGGGATGTTATGGAAACTGGATGTTTATGTCGACGATGCAACGTTCCGGTCTATTATTAGACCATCTTCAGGACTTGGATATAGTTCTTGCTCCTAATAATAGACCGAAACGTTGCATTGTCGACAATAAACATCCAGTTTCCATAACATCCCGTGTTTGTCTACCTTTCTCCACATATTGTCGGATTAACCTCCTCACATTTCTCCCATATATAATATATATATATATATATATATATATATATATAAGCTCTTACTTCTCTTTTCGGGAATTTTGTTAACAATATTAGTATCCCAAACCCTTAATTCTATGGTGAAATCGATACCCCCCACAGCCGACAATGTTAGCTTTATTTCCCATAAAAACAATTCTATGAATATCAACACCCCTTCGCTTGGGAAGCCATTACTAATGAACTAAGTTTGACTCAAAACTACAACGGTGAATCATAAATTAATGCGATTTTGTTTAGGATAGGTATAATTACCAACATAGGAACATGTATCATACATCAAAATGAAGCTGGTCTTCTGTGAATCACATCCCTACTTCTCCACATAGTCACCATTTCTCTCATTAGCAATGTTCCACCTTCGAATGAGAGCATGTACCCCTGTCCCTTAAAATTATATTGACTGTTCTTTGAGCCACTTATTCACTACAGATTTCACTTTCTCGTCACATGAATAATATTTGCCTCTCAAACCCTCTTTCATGGGGCCGAAGAGATGATAGTCTGAAGGCGCTAAATCTGGTGAGTATCGAGGAAGCGGTAAAGTTATCCACCTGAATGACGCGATTTCCCCCATTGTCCTGATGCTTGTCTGTGTCGAGCATTGTCATGCAGAATGAAGACATTCCCGATTGGCAAGTTCGGTCTTACTGATCGGATTCTTGCTCTGAGCTTCGTTAGGGTCTCTATCAATTTCACTTTCTCGTCACAGGAATAATATTTCCTTTCAAACCCTCTTGCATGGGCCGAAGAGAGTTTTGGTAATTATACCTGACCTAAACAAAATGGCAGTACATATTGACTCACCTTGTAGTTGCACCATTTTCGAAAAAATTCCAAAGAATTCCAAATTCCATATTCTAAAAAAGAAAGTTGAAAATCGACCTACCCTATTTCACGATCCTCCCATATGCCATACTAAGCAAAATCGTGGTGAACATAATGAACCATATTTGAACTAATGACATGTGAGCGTTTCCTCCGCCTATCTCCTTCCTCGTCGCCAGAGTGACGCATACGTATGGAGATGCGTAGACAGAGAGTTGGGAAAAAGCGTTTAATATCGAATGAACAGAGTCCATGAATATATATTTGTTTGCAAGATGATATCTGGGCAGTATGGAATCATTTACTCATCAACAAGAAACCCCCACCCACCCCACGAGTCTCTTCTGTGGTTAGGCTGTTCAAGTGAAGCTGGTTTCGCCCAACCAAATAACGCCATCTATATTTTCCTGGAGACGCGGGGTATAATGAATAGATTCATAGGAAATGGTCTCGTCGACCCACGTTCAAATCCTCGACGAGACTGATTCCATTTCACATAGCGCTAATACTCTTGGGAAAAATATGCGTCAAATTACTCTCCCTTTAGCTATGGGTAAATAGTAGACCTGACTGGGCTCTTTAAACTTGGCTAGGTAACCTGTCTAGAAGAGGGAAAACTGTGAATTCAAACCTTTTAAACTCCGCTTAAGAAATTGACATTGTGTCACATCCTTTCGTGTGGAGGGATTCGTAAATATATATATTATTATGGACTCTCTCGTCGATTTTCGACGCATGAGGTTTCATACATACTATGAACACCCACACAGTGATTTGTTTATAGTGGTGAAGGCTTGTGTTGGACCATCCACACTTTTTGGCACAGTCGATAGGAAAGAATTGGTGCATCAAGGGTTGCCACAAACCCAATCAACGACCGATCTCAGGAATTTTGAATTCAGAGTTATCTATTTAACCCATAGCTGGAGGGAATTTGGAATTCAGAGTTATCCCTCTCCTAGACTGAATGGCCCAGTCTGCCCTACTATTTAACCCATAGATGGAGGGAATTTTGAATTCAGAGTTATCTCTCTCCTAGACTGGTAACCTACCCAAATATATATATATATATATATTATCATAGAGGTACATGGTAATAACCTACTCGAGTTTCATCATAAGGATCTTCAGGGTTGAATCCACTGGATTAATCAAGATATTGATTAATTGCAGTCGATTTCACGTGCGTGTTTTTTCGCGATAAATCGCTGTCTTATCATTGTGAAACTTGAATTCAACTAACCACTGTGACCATTTTCACCGGTAAGTCACTTTTTCCACAAATACCATATATATATATATATATATATATATATATATTATATATATATATATATACATGTTTCCACGACTGGATGCGCGTGTTGACTGTAATGGTCATCGTCGTGGGGAAATGAACACGACGAAGACGAGTTCCATGTCCACGCTACCTTGACTCAAATATAAACGGTCCATTAATGAAATTGAGCAATATCTGCTTAGAAATATACCACTCATATTATCGACAATATATATATATATATTATATATATATATATATATATATATATATATATATATATATATATAAAGTGGATGGCTTAGAATATTGGTTAGTCGCAACTTCGATTGTCGATAAAACAATTAACCGATTAAGTCGGGGCTAAAAAAAAAGAGTACTCAATAATTCCGGATTTAATAGAATTTTATTGTCAGATAATCTACTCGAGTTTCACCATGTAGGTCTTCAGGATAAACTGCAGTGAATTAATCACTTCACTGGATTTAACTCGGAAGATCCACATGTGTTAAACTTGAGTAGGTTATCTGACTATTTCATATCACACACACACACACACACACACAACATATATATATTATATATATATATAAATATTATATATATATATATATTATATATATATATATATATTTAATAACCAAACGTGTTGGTAAATCCTCGCGGTGAGAAAAAATCAGCTAAAATATACTTTCAAACAATACCTGGGAGAAAAAAAATTTTGGAAAAAAGAAAAGACCAAGATAATCTTTACCAACCAAGATAATCTATTGGTTACGAACCTCTATTAGTTTCGCTTAAGTCTTCAGGGCTAAAACTGACTCTTAAAGATTTATCTTTATTATTGGCTCTACTTAGGTATCGAGCACTTTTTACTATTGCTTTCTCCTAGGGTTATATAAATATAATATATCATATACATAATACTATAAATTGTTTTTTCTTTTGGCCAAATACTGACCAATAGGTTATTTTTTGTTGGTACGACTATCTTTGTCTTCTTTTTTTCAAAAGTTTTTTCTCCCTGGTTGATGTTTTGGTAGTATATTTTACAATCAAACTATTGCTGGTTTTTTCTCACCGCAATGATTTACCAACACGCTTGGTATATTAAATTTATATATATATATATATATATATATTTAAATTATATTATATATACGTACCATATATATATATATGGGTATCGCATTTTACGAAGGCGACCAGTTAACGGAGTGTTGAAAACTGAGTCTCACAGAGCCATCCACCTTCTCTGGCTTAAATGTATTTCGTTTGCATATCGATTGAAGAGGAGAGAAGAGCTTAAGGCTGAATGTGTACGGAGAGTGGCGAGTCAATTTGACTGGCGAGAAGAGAGAGTGAAGGTCATTAGATTAACCAGTGTCGCGGAAGGGAAATCGGAGCCAAAAGATGCCGAAACGTCGCTGATAAGACGAGCGAATGGCATTCGAACGGCCTTCTGCTATCACTGTTGCGCCAGGAAGAGCATGCCGCAGTTTGGCCCCGGGGTACACAAATTTTGATCGGAAACTCATCAGTAACTACCATCATTTGCAATGAATCGGACGCATTATTTGTCATGTACTACAGTTATATTCAAGTATTCATATATGAATATATATATACTAGCAGATATATGTACACTGCGGGTGCAAGTATTTAAGTTTTGATGTAATAAAATATCGTATTAAATCAGAAAGGTTAATGAAACTAAATAAGAAAGCAGATAAAAATATTTGAAATAGAGGGGGCTATAATTTCAAAAAATAGATCAACTGAAAATTACTCTTCCATCACTCTCGTCTTTCGGTGTTATTTTTCTAATTTAAGTATTTAGTTAAAAGAGGAAGTAAAAAATAAAATGACAGTTATTTTTTCTTGTTAATGGATTTCATTTAAGATTCATTGAAGAGATTTTTGCTTATATTCATTAAAATAAAACCAAACAATGAGAAATCAATAATACTTAGCACATATTTATTAAAATCACATTTTTAATATTATTATGCAAATTAGCCTTCCCATTCCCACTGTAAACCACTATTTTGTTCTATATATATATAAATATAATTGCATGCTGTTAGTATGTAGATATGGTTAACAGTATTTATAATGTAAAACAATTTTATTAATAATTGAGGTTTAAATAAGAATAAAATCATTGAGAATGTGATGTCAATAAGTAAAGGAATTGTGACTTGAGTAGTGATATAGTTTCGGTTACAGACAGAAAAACACACAATCTCCATTATAATAAGAAGATATATATATATATATATATATATATATATAATATATAATTATACTAAAGCTGAGTAAATCAATAATTGTAATAGTAAAGGCTTTTTTTTCCTATTTAGTTTAATGACACAAATTTCATATTAAAATGTTCCTTAGTTTGAGGATTAAGCTATGTTTGAAAAAATTCATTTAAATTAGTTCTAATTAGTCGTAATTTGCAATTAAGTCAAAATCTGCTCTGTGTCTCACTTTATGTTCAGCCTGTCACTTTCCCCCTCTTTAAGTATATTTTGATAACTTCCACGTTATATATGTTAGTTTCTCTATCTGAGTAAAGACAGTGATTTAGAGAGTGGGAAATAGATGTGTATGTTAAGTTTCAGAAGTGACTAGCCCAACCGGACACGTTTTTTCTAGGAATATATATATATATATATATATATTATATATATATATTATATAGTTTTTTTCCGTAGTTAGGGTCTTTCCATGTGTGGTTTAACCAAGCTGATGCAGGTAGACCATAAGGAGAGCTCAATGTACCTAATACCAGTGAGTAAAAGGACAGAGCAAGATATTAGTAAATGAAGAAAAACTCTAAGCTTGCTTCATTACAATAATTTATTTCAACCGTATTAATACGGCATCTTCAGGTAATCACAAGAACATGACTCTTACTGCTTACTGCCAGTAAGAGTCATGTTCTTGTGATTACCTGAAGATGCCGTATTAATACGGTTGAAATAAATTATTGTAATGAAGCAAGTTTAGAGTTTTTCTTCATTTACTATATATATATATATAATATATATATATATATTATATATATATATATATATATATATACTAGCTAAACTACCATGAATTATAGAATTCCCTACATCTGACAATATCTCATTTTATTTTCTACATATTAACTCTCCTCATTTATTACTGAATAACCGCCAACAATTTTTCTTAGATCACACACTTATTTAGTAACATGATAATTTCCATTTGATCTCTCAACACACAACAGATTATCACACTTTACCTATTTAACCAACATTTTTCAACAATAATAATGTATTTTTGATAATAATAATAATATATAACAATATTTCCCCTTAAACCCCCCACACATTTATACTCCCTATTGACACCATTCAATTTTTTTTCACTATATATATATATATTTTTCACTATATATATATATATATATATATATATTGTAATCTATCTATACATATATAAAGGGCAATTGTGTGTGTATGTATGTCCGGCTGAAAATACTTCAATAAACCAATTAACGACAATGTAAATATATATACACATTAAATATTACCAGACCTTGCTTTTAGCGCTAAAATAATTAATATTTTATTCATATTCGTGAAGATATTTAAAAATTAGAATTTGAATAGTAAAATAAGGGAAAATCATTGGTGATTAAAATATAAACAGATCAATTATAGAAGACCAAAACAATCAATACTTCGATACTAACTTTTTTTATGCCCCCTTTACCCAGGCAACGCTGGGTAGCCGCTTCTAATATAATATAATGGAGATTGAATATGAAAAGTGTTAGCATATAAAGGTGCTCAATGCTAAAATAGCAGAGAAGTTTTTAAAATAAAGAATTAAACATTATGGTATTAATTTTCCGTAACTATAGTTTCACGCGTATTTTGCAATACTCCGACGATTAAATATTTAAAAAGTAGCTTATTCAACGTTTATATAACTAAAGATTAGTTAAAATCCGATAATTCCCTGATTTTTGGTAAATTATTTTCTGGAGTAGGGGGTCTAAAGTCACTTTGTCAAAAACGCATATTAGACTCAATTTGGGTCTACCTATGTTATGCTAACTGTTACTAAAAAAAACTTTCCACAACTATATATATGTATTTATTTAGATATTTCTTTATCATTCTTTTACTGTTTGACAAAAAAGAATTTCATAAATAACTTACGAAATTCACGCAAATACTATTTACTTATTTAATATAAGTAAACAACAGCGAGAATACAAAAAGGGGCAGAATGATGGGGTGTGCGTGTTGATTGTAGCTGGAATATCAGCAGTAGAAGCTATACGATTGCTTTCAAAAAATTGTTTGATTTTTGTTTGATTAATTAATTATATCAGTAAAAATCAATAACCAAATTTGGAGTGTTTCTTAGATAGAACAATATCAAAATCGATTAGAATACTTGGAGTCCTAAAGATCTGATGGGACTTGCTGTCACTCAGACTCCAGTGAAAAAAAAATAGTTAGAACCAGTGAAAAATTCGCAGGAAATAAACTACTACTACTACTACTACTACTACTACTACTAATAATAATAATAATAATAATAATAATAATAGGGTAAATGGAGATCAGAGGAAGAATCAAGACCATCCAGCCCACAGCACTTTTAAAAGCTAGAATACTTTGTAGAAGTCTGGAGACCAGTGTGGAATTATT
>CM042153.1:4114227-4119227 GCA_023376005.1 Doryteuthis pealeii | reverse complement strand
GATAAAATAGTTTGATTTTATTTAATTTATACTGAAACGTGTTTCGGCCAGGAGTTTATCCATGCATACATATATTCTACGATCTATTATATTTTAAATACAAAATAAGATAAAATAACAATATAGAAAAAAACTACAGAAATGTTTAGTATACAAAGAAATAGCGACCTTCGTCAGAGTAAAATCCTTATTATTTTAAATGAAATCGGTTGAAATACGGAGAATTTCCGAGATGTTCGAAAAAAATAACTTTTTTGAAATCGCTTGAAGAAAGTGTTCTAACGCGAGGGTGAAAACAGTTATGATGACGACATCGTCGCATTGCGACGGATTTTGAAACGGAGAGAAGATATTGGAGAATATAAGTAACAAACTCAGGTTTAATTTTAATTTTCAAAGCAGTAGGAATATTTGATATTTAAAAAAATTGAATTATGGGTATGTATGTTGTGTCATTTATTAATTTGTTATTAATATCATCCTAGTGATTTTTCTATTAATTTCTTTTTTTTTTTATAAAAATAAAGTGTGTTATTAATATATATAAATATATATTAATAAGTCATCCACAGACACGTTTTTCGGCGTTTCAAGCCTCTTCAGTGTGGCTAGACACAACTATCCTTGGCTAGGGTCGAACTCAGACTGACCGCATCGTAGTCCAATATCTTATCACCTGGCCCACTTACAGCTGATGCGGGGACTGGTGTTTTTAAACTATATTAAGTACATAGGAATGTTCATGTATTTTACGGTCACTGAGAGATCAAATTTCCGGGGAAATGATAATTGCTTATTTGCTTAGTTGTGAGAGTTAATTGAAATTACCAGTTAGAGAGCTCATTACTAAATTATGGGGAGTATATATTATAAAGTCATCCACAGACGCGGTGTTTCGGCGTTTCACGCCTCTTCTGTGTGACTAGACACAACTACCTTGGCTAGGGTCGAAAGATGACTGCATCGTAGTCCGATATCTTATCCCCTGCCCAAAGCTGATCGGGACTGGGTTTTTTAAACTATATTAAGTACATAGGAATGTTTACGTATTTTACGGTCACTGAGAGATCAAATTTCAGAGGAAATGGATCATTGCTTATTTGCCTTAGTATGAGAGTTAATTTAAAAAAATTACCAATATATATATATATTATATATATATATATATATATATATATATATATATAATATATATATCCACTGTGCAGCATCCTGTATCCGCACAGGCTGATCAATGTATGTCTTTGCTGGTCGCCCACACTTAGCGTGTCCATGTGCCGGCTTCCACTGGAGGACGCCGCGTATGAGTTCGTCCTTGCTTCTCCAGCAGTGTGCCGCGCGTCTCTGAGAATGATGAGCGATAGGGACGGATGGAAAAGATTGCCATGGATATCCGTGCCAACAGCGCGACATGATGATGATGATTGATGATGATGACATATATATATATATATATATATATATATATATATATATATATATATTATATATATATCAAAGCAAAAAGAATCTCGCAGATTTTCTTACTTTCTATGATACACTTATTTTTCTTATTTTTTTAATTTTCTGTGATGCATTTATTTTTTCCTCAAACTAATGAAAGCCCTGATGAAGATCTACTGAAACAGATCGAAACACTGCAGCGTGGGCAAAATAAATATTACTCGTTTATGAACTTGTGTTTTCTCAATTTTTTTGTATAGTATTACATTTTTATTTCACTATCTACCGGTCTGTGAAAGAATTTGAGTTCAACCGAATTAAACAGCAAAAATTGAAGCAGGCTATTAGAAAGGGTGTTTTTTAATACTGGATGTAGTAATTGCATTTTACTTTGCACTAATATACTTGGGAAAGGTATGAATCCTACTCTCCCTCCAGCTATGGATAAAATAGTAGGGCAGACTGGGCTCTTTAACCTTGGTTATGCAACCGGTCTAGGAGAAGGAAAACTCTGAATTTAAACCTGTTGAAACCCGCTTAAGAAATTGACCTTGTGTCACATCCTGCTCATGCGAAGGGTTTGGTAAATATATATATATATATGTATATAGTTCATGTGGAAGAGTATGTCTGTACAGAGTTGCCTTGGTGAGTCATTTGAGAAAACACAAGGATACAGTGTCAAACGCTACTGACACTCAAGAATGAAAAAAAGAACAGGAAATGGTCTTACACGAGTTCACAGCCAACAACACACACACACACACACACACACACACACACCATATATATAATATATTATATTATATATATATATATATAAAGAAGTGGATATTATGAAGCGTTACTTTGATAGGATTCAACCAAATTTGAGAACGTAAACATACATATAAAAAGTTGTGAATATATTTTTACATATAGAGCGTATTATAAATACATAAAAAGGTATATATCTATAGAATATAAATTTATTTTGACATATTGTCTCTTCGCTTCTATTTTTGTTGTTTTTTTGTTTTTAATACTTCACCCTCGGTCTTTGTAAAGTTTTTAAATGCCATCCTTAGCCAATTGAAAAGGGCTTAAAGAAAGTCTTGTGTTATGGAATCCTTTTGTAACCGTATAAGTCCTATCCTGCGTATTGGTAAAGGTCCAGTGTTTTTAATCCTATGTCCGTCGTCAAAGAATGTCAGTGTAATTATGACCAGTAGGGTCGGTTAAGTATTGTATCAGCCTCAGAGTACTGCCAGTGATTGGGCAAGAGTAAGATCACATGATTCTAGCCTAGTCTATAAGTATAGGCGAGGATCTAGCACATATCTTATATACTGAAAATTCTCAACAGTCTTACTTGTCTGATTTTCCCATTTGTTTGTTGTTTTTTTTTTTGTTTTCATTTTTTTTCCCAAGTTCCGCGTTTGTTAGATATGCCAGTTCATGAGCACGTGCACGCACGCGATTTCTATAAACTTCATGAATTGAATGAAAAAGTTACCTTATAAATTGCAAGGGATAATTAAAAATCATGGTAGATATCTTATTATAATAAAGATTGTGTGTTTTTCTGTCTGTAACCGAAACTATATTACCACTAAGTCACAATTCCTTTACTTAATTACGTCACATTCTCCATGATTTTATTTTTATTTAAACCTCAATTATCAATAAAAACTGTTATACATTATTAATACTGTTGGCCACATCTGCATACTAATAACATGCAATTGTATTTATATATACACAAAATAGCGGTTTACACTGTGAACGGGAAGGCTAATTTGCATATTAATATTTAAAAATATGATTTTAATGAATATATGCTTAGTATTATTGATTTCTAATTGTCTGGTTTTTATCTTAATAAATAAGGAGCAAAAAATCTCGGGGATAATCTTAAAAGAAATCGATTAACAAGAAGAAACAACTGTAATTTATTCTTTACTTCTATTTTAACTCAATAGTTAAATTAGGAAAATTTAGCATGAAAGAGGAGTGATGGAATAGTAAGTTTCGGTTGTTCAATTTTCGATTATACCCCCCTCTGTTTCAAATCTTTTTATCTGCATTCTTATTTAGTTTCATTGGCCTTTCGAATTTAGTATAATATTTTATCACTTTAAAACTTTAATACTTGCACCCGGGCGTGCATATATTTTCTAGTACTATTAACAGAAATTAATTCATTGTTAAATTATTCATGAGAAAATTATATTTTCTAAAACATGATTGAGTCATGAATAATTTTTATTCAGCTTATTTTTGGCCTCTTGCAACGCAACGGCAGATGATTATCCAAACATTATCTCTCTCTCTCTCTCTCTCTCTCTCTCTCTCTCTCTCTCTCTCTCTGCTCTCTCTCTATCTATCTATCTATCTATCTATCTCTCTCTCTATATATATAGTTGTAGAAAATGTTTTCTCTCTACCACGGTTTCGATGTTCAAGATACACCTTTCTCAGGACAACTAAAAAATTATAGGTAGCTAATCTTATATATACTTGTCTCGTGTAGAATTATTTTTTATTTCTATCTCTGTCTTTTAATTAGTTTGAACTTTAAATCTTTAATCTTAACTGTTTCCCTTTGAAAGATTAGTTTTCCATACGCTTATCAGGTAAAAGTAATTTGTAAATCTTATCTTGTCATCTATCTTCAACTCTCATCCCTCTCCTTTATTCATTTGTTTATATCTTATTTATGTATACTACTTGGTTAAAGTTTTCTGGTAAATACTTTACGTTATAGTTTAGTTATATATATATATATATATATTATATATAATATATAATATATATATATATATATATATATATATATATTATAAATAAGTGTTTTTTTTTATAGAATTTTAGAAGCATTGTATGCATGTGTAAAATATAAATTTGAAGGCAATTTACAATGCAATGTAATAGGTGTTAAATGATGTTTATTTACCTAAATATTTTCGAGAAAATCTCATCACCAGAGGCAGAAGCATCCGTGTTTTTTTTTTAGCACCGCGCCGGGCGTAATCTTTTGTGTTATTAAGTTGGAAGAACGCCAGATATTTGAAAAAATAAATAAATAAAATAAAATAATTTCGAATAATCCGCTCGAGCGCAATACAACGGACCGACATTGCCATCTCGGAAAATCCCCGAACATTTCAAATATCTGGCGTTCCTCCAACTTAATAACAACAAAGATTACGCCGGCGCGTGTTTAAAAAAAACACGCGGGTACTTCTGCCTCTGATGATGAGATTTTCTCGAAAATATTTAGGTAAATAAACATCATATAACACCTATTACATTGCATTGTAAATTGCTATCAAATTTATATATATATATATATATATATAATATATATATATAATATATATATTATTATTATTTATATTTTTGCTTGAAGGCAATTACAATGCGTATATTCGCAATAAAATTCGATAATTATAGAAAATAATCTTGACAACTGAAAATCTCGGCAAAGGATTGTTCTAGGTGTAGTGTATAAGAATCATATTACGTACAGTGACTATGTTCAGACTTTATAAAGTCTCAATCAGCGTATTATGCTA
>CM042153.1:4111851-4114127 GCA_023376005.1 Doryteuthis pealeii | reverse complement strand
AAACACGAAATTCACGGCAAATACTTATTTACTTATTTTTAATATAAGTAAAACAACAGGCGAGAATACCAAAAAAGGGCAGAATGATGCGGTGGCGTGTTCTGATTTGTAGCTGGGAATATCAGCAGTAGAAGCTATACGATTGCTTTCAAAAATTGTTTGATTTTTGTTTGATTAATTAATTATATCAGTAAAAATCAATAACCAAATTTGGAGTGTTTCTTAGATAGAACAATATCAAAATCGATTAGAATACTTGGAGTCCTAAAGATCTGATGGGACTTGCTGTCACTCAGACTCCAGTGAAAAAAAAATAGTTAGAACCAGTGAAAAATTCGCAGGAAATAAACTACTACTACTACTACTACTACTACTACTACTAATAATAATAATAATAATAATAATAATAATAGGGTAACTGGAGATCAGAGGAAGAATCAAGACCATCCAGCCCACAGCACTTTTAAAAGCTAGAATACTTTGTAGAGTCCTGGAGACCAGTGTGGAAATTATTGTCACATAACCTCCAGTGAAAAATCACAAATACTAATACTAATACTACAACTAATAATTGGGTAACTGGAGATCAGAGGAAGAATTGAGACCATCCAGACCACAGCACTTTTAAAATCTAGAATCCTTTGTAGAGTCCTGGTGATCAGTGTGGAACTTGTTGTCACCCAATCTCCAGTGAAGAATCACAAGTTAAAACTTTGGGGAACATTAGGAATTCAACTGTAGTTGAATACAGTAGAGAAGGAGTGCAATTTGGTTAAAGCCAAACTTTGATTTGATACCAGAAAGGAAGGCAAGTCATAGAAGAAAGTCTTCGGTGGTGCTCAAATTGGATCGTATTCCTCAAAAACTGCAGACAATTTTATAGCCCTCATTCAAAGCTTTGATCGCTTTAATATAAAGAACTCTCTAAGCCCCTTCTTCTCTCTCTCTCTATCTCTCTCTCTCTCTCTCTCTCACACACACCACACACACACACACACACTCTTTCTCTCTCTTTCTCTTTTCTCTCTCTCTCACCACGCACACGTACACACACATACACAATTTATCTCTGACACACACATTCTCACTCACTCACTCTCTCCCTTCTCTCTTTTCTGTCAGGCACACACGTATATACACATACACAGACATAATCTCTCTCACACACACACGCACACACACACTCTCTCTCTCTCTCTTTCTCTCTCTCTCTCTTTCTCTGTCTCTCTCTGAGACACACACCTGCATATACATACACACAATCTCTCTCTCTCTCATACACACACACGTACATACTCATACACCCACAACCTCTTTCTCTCTCACACTCTCTCCCTCCCCTCTCCTTCTTTCTCTCTCTCTCTCTCTCTCTCTCTCTCTCTGAGACACACACCTGCATACACATACACATACACACAATCTCTCTCTCACCCTCTCTCTCTCTTCTCTCTCTCTCTCTCTCACATACACACGCACATTCTCATACACCACAATCTCTTTCTCTCTCTCACTATTTCTCTCCTCTCTCTCTCTCTCGTCTCTCTCTGTCTCTCTCACACACACTCGTGCATACGCATACACACAATCTTCTCTCTCCCTGTCTCAGTCTGTCTCTCTCCCTCTCTCTCAACACACACGTACCTACACATCCACCACAATCTCTTTTTCTCTCTCACTCTCTCAATCAATCATTCTCTCTCTCTCTCACACACACGTACATACGACACACAACAACGTGTCTCTCTCTCTCTCTCTCTCTCTCTCTCTCTCTCTCTCTCTCTCTTTCTATTTCCCTTTCTCTCTATCATCATCATTACTTTTTTTCTTAATAAGGACCGGCAATTCCTAAAAAAAAGAACACTCCTTAAAACCAAACGTGACATCATGCAAGCGAGCCAAACCCTTCATGTGCCGGATAAAGCTTCTTTTTTTATTTCCAGTTCACAATCGAACCAAAAGAAATCGCTCAAAAGTATTTCGATCTGATGTGCCGACATTGCCATGTCGAAGAGACAAATATTTACGTAATGGAATGAGTTCTTACCAGAAAACGATAGTAAACACTGCGTTCACTTGCCAATTTAAACACACACACACACACACACACACACACACACTCGCTCTCGTTCTCTCGCTCTCTCGCTCTCGCTCTCATCTAGATATATAAAAGGAAGTATGGTATGTACGTGTCGACTTATAACTCACAAACGAGAGGTCATTCAGATTTGAAATCTCGCATACTAATTGATATGCTTATGACTAAGAAACTCACAAAA
>CM042153.1:4104351-4106851 GCA_023376005.1 Doryteuthis pealeii | reverse complement strand
TAATCCGCTCGAGCGCATATACAACGGACCGACATGCCATCTCGGAAAATCCCGAACATTTAAAATATCTGGCGTTCCTCCAACTTAATAACAACAAAAGATTACGCCGGCGCGGTGTTTAAAAAAAACACGGGTACTTCTGCCTCTGATGATGAGATTTTCTCGAAAATATTTAGGTAAATAAACATCATATAACACATATTACATTGCATTGTAAATTGCTATCAATTTATATATATATATATATATATATATATATATATATATATTATTATTATTATTATTATTATTATTATCTATATTTTTGCTTGAAGGCAATTACAATGCGTATATCGCATAAAATCCGATAATTATAGAAAATAATCTTGACAAGTGAATCTCGGCAAAAGATTTTTCGGTGTGTAGAACATCGTACAGACTGTTTCGACTTTATTAAGTCTCATCAGCGATGTATACTAACGATTTCCCTCCGACAGAAATCGAAACCGGGACCTCAGCAGGCATAGTCAGAGACCATACTGCCTCGGCCAGAGCTCTTTTTGTCAGAGTCACAGAGCAAAATTACATAATGAAAAAATAAGTTCCCTGAAATAGTCTATAATGCTAACAGCCTAAATCTTCTTTATTTGTCCTTATATATATATATCTATATATATTTATATATATATGTGTGTGTGTGTGTGTGTGTGTGTGTAAGGAAAAAAGTGTTATAAAAATAGTAAGGATGAAAAATCAACAAACCAAAACAAGCCACAACTCATTGGTTTTCCGGATAAAGAGAATAACCTAAGGCATCGTCAACGTCCGACTTTCCCGCCTAATTTTCTCCCATCACGACCCAAATGTCGGCCATATTGATTACGTCCTGTGACCGACAAGTACAGAACTGAATTCATTGTTCGAAGATCACGGAAAGTAATTCCTTGTCTGAGACATAGTAAATATTGATAAGTGGCGATGAGAGGAAAAAGACAAAAAATGGTAAAGAAGAATCAGGTAGAAAGGAAAGGGGGAGGGGGTTGTTAGAAGAGGAAAAAATGTTAAGCGATAAAGTCAATCGCATATCGATATTATTTGGCAATCTTCGATCGTTTGGCTTTAATAAGGGTTTGAAATTGAGCATTGCTTTTCTGTTGTTGTTTGTTTTTGTTTTTTTGCTTGTTTTAGTAGTTTTTTATTAGAATGCTTTTCTTTTATATCTTTTCTTTTTTTTTTTTGTTATCTTGAATAGTATTTTTCTTCGATCTTTCTTTCTTTCTTCTTTCTTTCCTTTTTCTCATTGTCTTTGATATTATTTGGTTCTGTCTGTCAGTCTTTCTTTCGTTCTTTCTTCCTTTCTTTCTTTCTTTCATTTTTTCCCACTGTCTTTGATATTATTTAGTTCTGTCTGTTAGTCTTTCTTTCGTTCTTTCTTCCTTTCTTTCTTTCATAGCTTTTCCTTATAGTCTTTGATATTATTTGGCTCTTTCTTTTTTTCTTTCTTTTTCTTTCTTTCCTTTTTCTCATTGTCTTTGATATTATTTAGTTCTGTCTGTCAGTCTTTCTGTCTTTCTTTCTTTTTTTCTTTCTTTCTTTCTTTCTTTATTTATTTCTTTCTTTCATACCTTTTCCTCATTGTCTTTGATATTATGTGGCTCTTTCTTTCTTTCTTTCTTTTTTTCTTTCCTTTTTCTCATTGTCTTTTATATTATTTTGTTCTATCTGTCAATCTTTCTTTCTTTCTTTCTTTCTTTCATTTCATTTCTTTTTCTCATTGTCTTTTATATCATTTTGTTCTATCTGTCAGTCTTTCGTTCGTTCTTCCTTCCCTTCTTTCTTTCTTTCATTCCTTTTTCTCGTTGTCTTTAATATTATTTGGCTCTTTCTTTCTTTCTTTCTTCCTTTCTTTCTTTTTTTTCTTTCCTTTTTTTTCATTGTCTTTTATATTATTTGGTCCTGTATGTCAGTCTTTCTTTCTTTCGTACATTCTTTCTTTCGTTCACTCTTTCTTTCTTTATTTATTCATTTTAAATTACTATATCTCTTTTATCTTTCTTTTTTCTTCTTAAATCTGAATGTATCTTATTTTTCTTTCCTTTCTTTTAAATTTCTTTTGAAATTGAGCATTGTTTTCTTCTCTCTTTTTTTTGCGGGGGGGGGTATTGCTTTTTTTTATCTCATTAGAATGTTTTTACTTTCTTTTAATTTTTTTTTGTTTTCATGAATAGCCCTTTCTTTCTTTTTTTATCTTTCTTTCTTTCTTTTTCTCATTGGCTTTGATATTATTTGGTTCTGTCAGTCTTTCTTTTGTTATTTCTTTCTTCCTTCCTTTCAAGAAGAATTACATCGACTTAGTTAACGTAGGGTAGGGTCCTGAAGAAATCATTTCAATTTGATTGAAACCATGGTAGACCCTTTATTTTTCCTCTAATAATAATATAATTAGTATATATATATATATATATATATATATATATATATATATATATATATATATATATATATATATATATATTTCCTC
>CM042153.1:4086851-4099351 GCA_023376005.1 Doryteuthis pealeii | reverse complement strand
GACTTGATTCGGCTAAAGATACAGAAAGATTTTGGGGGTTTCGGGCGCTGTGTCTGGTGGCTTCAGCTACTGGACAGGGAATTCAAATTAACGGCGTGATCCCAGGATACCATCCTCCCAGCTAACACCTGCTCCCTTTATTTAAAGGGGATGTGTTGGGTTTATCGCCCAGTGCCTGAGGCGCCCCTTAAGGGGAAAGTCCGAGGGAATCACGCATTTTTAATAGATATATCTGTACGAGCTTGTATTAATATTAACGGCGTGATCCCAGGATATCATCCTCCCAGCCAACAACTGCCTTCTTGATTTAAAGTGGCAAAGTTGGGTTTATTGCCCAGTGCCTGAGGCGCCCCTTGAGGGGAAATGCCGAGGGAATCACGCATTTTTGTGCCTGCCATCTCATGAGCTTCGGTTCATGGGTGGCACACCACATAAACAGGACTTTGTGTCTGACCAGCATACGTGGGATGAAAATAACGAGAATTTATTGCACCTTTTCTGCTTATCTGTCTTCTCTTATAGGATTTTACAAGCATCTGAAATACCTAATACCAAACAGGTAAGAATTTCTCCATTTATGAATAATATGTAGAAGAGTTCAATGACTTGTGACGTTCTGTCAATGGAGAACTACTAAAAAGATTAATATTATATCTTCCTCACCCCGAAAGGGAAAACACGATTACAACGGTCAAAAGGGAGAATTTTGATCAAATAAATATTTTTTAGATTTTTTTCTTCTACTTATTTATTGAATGAATAAGAGATTTCACTCGGTACAATATGATAAAAATATTTATTCATTTTTATTTTTTATTTTTTAAAAATTATTCCTTATTTTACCGGATTAGGAGAAATATGCAGAGAAATAAAGGCGGCAAAGTTAGAAACAAAAGATATTTGATTAATTCACGTTAAGTAAACTAAAAAATAATCCAATATACACAGCTCTTGTTCTTGTTCTTTTCTTGTTCTTCTTCTTGTTCTTGTTCTTGTTCTTGTTCTTCTTTATTAAATTTCTTCTTCTCTTTTTCTTCTTCTTTAACAAAATTTATTTTTATTCTTCTTTTTAAAATACTCCTTCTTCCTCATTATTAAATTATTATTCTATTTCCTTTTCTTCTTCTTCGGTAAAATTCTTCTTTATCATCATCATCATCATCATCATCATCATCTTCTTCTTCTTCTTCTTCTTCTTCTTCTTCTTCTTCTTCTTCTTCTTCTTCTTCTTCAATTTTATTAAAATTCTTCTTTTTTGTAAAAGTTCTTCATTCTTTTCATTATGAAATTTCTTCTAATTCTTTTCCTTCTTCAACTTTATTAAAATTCTTCTTCTTTATTAAAACTATTTTTCTTTTTCTTTTTCTTCTTTCTTAAAATTCTTCTTCTTCCTATTTATTAAGATATTTTTCATTTTCTTCTTCCTGTTCATTAAATTTATTTTACTTCTTTTAAAAATTTCTTCTTCTTCTTCTTCTTCTTCTTCTTCTTCTTCTCTTCTTCTTCTTCTTCTCTTCTTCTTCTTCTTCTTCTTCTTCTTCTTCTTCTTCTTCTTCTTCTTCTTCTTCTTCTTCTTCTTCTTCTTCTTCTTCTTCTTCTTCTTCTTCTTCTTTCTTCTTCTTCTTCTTCTTCTTCTTCTTCTTCTTCTTCTTCTTCTTCTCACCGGCATATCGTTGAGGAGGTGCAGAACCTTGTCTTTATTGCAAACATCCTACTACTTGCAGATGTTTTTGTTATCCACGTATGACGCGTTATAAACTTCTGTTAATTGTCAATGGGTTTAATGCCTTTTGCCCACCCTGTCGGATGCGGCGTTAGAATGCACCGACTGCACCTCTGCAGAGGGATAAGATTCCCCCAATGGGGCCACATGTTGGCCGTGGGTGGCGACCCGTGATGCTTAAGGATAGAACCCAGTCAATATTCCACTTTAGGTTTTTCTTGGGCTAGAAGGGCGGTCGGAGAGGCCCCCTCCGATCAATCGACTGGCCACGTCAAGCCCTAACACCTATATGATTGCCCCAACCCTATTGCTCTTATGGCAACCCCCAATCCTTCTTATATTATGGATGCTAGAAGGCCGTGGCTGAGGGTCTACATGTCCTGGGAATGACGTTAAACTCTATCTGATGGTGAGGTTCCAGTTTTGGAGGTTTGGGGAATGGGGACCACCCCTTCATCTCCATTGCTCCCTGGTCCCCTCTGACCCGGAGTTGTAGTACCTGTTAGGGTCCCATCTATAGGTTGAATAGAAAAACATGAGTTTATAAACAAAATTGTATTATGCATTAAGAATGAATTTATTTCACAACTTTGTCGGCATTAAATGACCCACCGAGGTTGATATGCCATAAAACAAAACAAACCAAACATAATGCTTTTTGCGTTCACAAACCAAATAATAATAATAATAATAATAATAATAATAATAATAATAATAATAATAATAATGTAGACTTTGCAGTAATAGAGATGAGACTATAAACCATGTACTATGCGAATGTAGCAAACTAGCACAACGGGAGTACAAAACTAAACATGACTGGGTTGGGAAGGTGATCCACTAGGAATCATGCAAAAAAATTAATTTTGACCATACAACAAAATGATATATGCATAAACCTGAATCAGTTCTTGAGAACGAAACACTAAAATTCTCTGGGACTTTGAAATAAAAACGGATCACCTTATCCCAGCAAGAAGACCAGACCTAGTGTTGATAAACAAAAAAGAAAGATCTTGTCACCTGGTGGATTTTGCAGTTCCAGCAGATCACAGGGTGAAGATGAAGGAAAACGAAAAGATGGAAAAGTACCTGGAGCTTGCCAGAGAATTTAAAAAGCTGTGGAATATGAAAGTGAAAGTGATACCAATTGTAGTTGG
The DNA here is from genome assembly GCA_023376005.1 of Doryteuthis pealeii. Taxonomy (NCBI): domain Eukaryota; kingdom Metazoa; phylum Mollusca; class Cephalopoda; order Myopsida; family Loliginidae; genus Doryteuthis; species Doryteuthis pealeii. Next base: position 4,096,468 of record CM042153.1, on the reverse strand, counting down.
TGCACTTGGAACGGTCCCAAAAGTATTGGAAAAGGGTTGGAAAGTTTGGGAATTAGAGGAAGGATTGAAACCATTCAGAACACTGCACTGCTGCAATCTGCCAGAATACTAGAATACTTCTCAAATACAGAATACTGGAACAGCAAAACCCACCAGTTGACTAGTTCTTTCTTTTTTGTTAATCAACACTAGATCTGGTCTACTTGCTGACATTATTATTATTATTATTGTTATTATTATTATTATTATTATTATTATTATTATTATTATTATTATTTTACTCCTTTTGAGTTTTCATATCAGCATTAGCTGATGGTCTTTCACTGGAGTCTGAGCGACAGCAAGTCTCCTCAGGTCTCCAGGACTCTTCTGAGTATTCTGGCAGATTGCAGCAGTGCAGTGTTCTGAATGGTTTCAATCCTTCCTCTGATTTATTATTATTATTATTATTATTATTATTTGCTCCTTTTGAGTTTTCACATCAGCATTAGCTGATGGTCTTTCACTGGAGTCTGAGTGACAGCAAGTCTCCTCAGGTCTCCAGGACTCTTCTGAGTATTCTGGCAGATTGCAGCAGTGCAGTGTTCTGGATGGTTTCAATCCTTTCTCTGATATCCAAACTTTCCAAACCCTTTTCTAATCCTTTTGGGACTGTTCCAAGTGCACCAACTACAATTGGTATTACTTTCACTTTCATATTCCATAACTTTTTCAGTTCTCTGGCAAGTCCAGATATTTTGTCAATTTTTTCATTTTCCTTTAACTTCACCCTGTGATCCGCTGGCACAGTAAAATCCACAGTTGACAAGTTCTTTATTTTTTTTATTATTAATTATTATTATAATTATTATTATTATTATTATATTTACTCCTTTGAGTTTTCATATCAGCATTAGCTGATCTTTCACTGGAGTCTGTCTCCTCAGGTCCAGACTCTTCTGAGTATTCTGCTCAGCAGTGCAGTGTTCTGGTTTCAATCCTTCCTCTGTTTATTATTATTATTATATTCTTTTGAGCATATCAGCATTAGCTGATGGATTTCACTTCTGAGACAGCAAGTCTCTCAGGTCTCCAGGACCTTTCTAGTATTCTGACAGACTGCAGCAGCAGTGTTTGAATGGTTTCAATCCTTCCTCTGTTATTATTATATTATTATTATTATTATATTATTATTATTATTATTAAAGAGATAAGAAACTCAAATGAATTTTTTCTTAAAAATAGATAAATCCCTAACGCGTTGAAATCAAAAATAAAGAAAAGAATTCTTTTTAATATTCTATCGGAGATTTGAACATCGAAAATGTCTCAGTTTGTATGCGAAGAAAGAATGTCGTTTTTGAAAAGGGTGAAGAGGAAATTGCAAAGAGGCAAAGGAAATCAATTTATAAGAATTTCGTTGGGAATCAATGATGAAATAATAGAATATTTAATCTGATTTGTCCAACACCGATGCATTTGTATGCGATGGTAGATACGATGAAGAAATGACGCATACTTAAAGGAAAATATGCACGATAAATCGCATGCCTAAAGATGAACATATTGTTTAAAATAAAACCATCTATCACACACACACACACACACACACACACACACACACATATATATATATATTTATATATATATATATACATATATATATGGTATTAGTGGAAAAAGTGACTTACCGGTGAAATTGCTGACAATGGTTATTTGATTCAAGTTTCACAATAAGACAGCGTTATAACAAATATAAATTCAATATCTTGATTGATCCAGTGGATTTAACCCTGAAGATCATTATGAGGAAACTCGAGTGGGTTATTACCCTGTACCTTTTGATAATATATATATATGTATATAAATTGGGTTAGCGTCGACATGGTGTCAACCACGCTTGGTAACTGACAGTTTCTCGCGTATTGGATTTTCGAACCGAGTTCTATGTTCAGGACATAAGATATTTACATTGATTTGCTGATAAAAATTTGGGCGGGAGCGAGGCATTTAAAATATCTATATTAATTTGCTGACAAAAACACGACTAGGAAAATATCTAAGTTGGACCGGAAATTTGTCTGACGTAAATTAAGGCATGGGATCAAAATTTCCAAAATATATTCTGTAATTCACAATTTCAGTATTACAAATAAAACAAACTGCTCTTTTTTAATTCAATTCAATTTTCAAAATTTGGTAAAATCAATTGGAAATGAAATAAAATTAGAAATCTGCGATTAAGCGACACCAGATCACCTGGTTTACATTTTTGCATTGCTTCTTGAACAATTTGGATGTTCTCATTTTTAACCAAAGGGTTTTGCAGGATGATAACGGACGGAAGATTTAGGAACACTAGTACTAATATATAGATGCTATTCAACATTGAACGTAATAACTACTTAATGATACCTTTATACAATTAAATGATAAAATAGTATCGCCGCACATGAATATAAACAGGCCTACAATTTTGAAACAAAGGTTAAGTCCTTCTTAACAAAAGATAACAGGCTTTTCGGGGTTTCTAGAGGAAGATGAGTGGCATTTAATAAATAAGGTGACATTAAAAAAAAGAAAAAAGAAAAAAGGAATTTAAATACTTTTTTCTGATTTTTTTCATAAACATAAACTCTGAATTGGTTTTAAATTAATTTATCAGAAAAACTATTTTAATTCTTATTTTGAGGCTATTCACAATGCCGCCAACGTTGACAATTATGAATAAGCTTTCTAAAAGACTCAAGACTTTATCTACTAAAAACTATTTTCCTATTAGGACATTTCTCTTATACAATTATGAATAAGCTCTTCTAAAAGACTCAAGACTTTATCTACTAAAAAGACTATTTTCCTATTAGGACATTTTTCTTATACAATTATGTATAAGCTCTTCTAAAAGACTCAAGACTTTATCTACTAAAAGACTATTTTCCTATTAGGACATTTCTCTTATACAATTATGAATAATCTCTTCTAAAAGACTCAAGACTTTCTCTACTAAAAGCTATTTTCCTATTAGGACGTTTTCTCTATACAATTATGAATAAGCTCTTCTAAACTTATGAACAAAGACCAGTCATCAAATTTTTAATGGCTGAGAAGTGATAGTAAAAAAAATGTAAAGTTGTCGGGGTGGCCTAAAGTCGGTATCAGCCAATCAGCGAGGGAATCTATCCCCTTTTCACTAGCGCTAGACCAAGGTGATTGTTTTTACGTCTGAGATGGAGCGCCACATCTGCCATCAGGAACTTACTTTTCCACACAGACCCATGTGCCACTTTTACGTTGAGTTGGCGAGGGCTGGTATTGAACCTGGAAACATGTGGTTACTAGGCGGACGCTCTACCGACTGAGCTGTGAAATTTACAGAAGATGTGTACGGAGAAGCATCTTTTAGTCAAAAGAATGGTTACTAATGGGCTAAATTGGAGTTTTCTACTCTGTGCCTGAGTCGAAAAGACAGTCCATAGAGTGGAATCACTCTGACTTTCCGGTAAAGAAAAAGTTCTAGCCGAAGAATTCTGTAGAGAAGGATATACTGACAGTCTTTTGGGATGTGAAAGGGCCCATCACCATTAATATTCTTGAAAAGGATGAAACTGTGAACAGTACTTCCTTTTACAAACGACTTAGATAAAATTCATCTAATTCATTTCAAAACCAATACTATAACTAGCAGGAATATTCGTCCTCTGTCGGGCCTAAGAATTTAAGTTTTAAAGTAATTAAATATATTAAATTAGAAACACTAACGAAATTAGATACGAACGCATAGAAAAACATTAAACCTCTTTTAACTATATTCCAATTGGTTTCTATATAAAATCAATTCATAAAATTGATTTTAATACGTTGAGGAATCATACAATAATGTTAGAGATCAAATAACACCAAGTAATTATTTATTAAACCGGTTTTGGTTAAAAACAGAATGCAAATTAACCACATATTTACGCAACCTTTATTTCTTAGGGATATATGACATATTGCAGGATTTTACACGCACTTATAATATGGGAAGCGCGTGATGTAATGGTTAAAGTGTTGGGGATGAACTCGTCCACCCCGAGTTCAAATCCTGGACGTGGTAATTTGCATTTCACTTAGCGCTAATACCATTGGGAAAGGTATGAATCCTACTCTCCCAGCTATGGGTAAATAGTAGGACAGACTGGACTCTTTACCCTTGGTTAGGCAACCGGTCTAGGAGAAGGAAAACTCTGAATTCAAACCTGATAAACCCCGCTTAAGAAATTGACCTTGTGTCGCATCCTGCTCGTGCGGAGGGGTTGTTAAATATATATAACATGAGCTGTTTTATGGCAATTCTAACTAATTTTCATAGAGACATTTAATAAATAAGATTTATCCTAGGTATTATTGATTTTGAGAATAAATCAAAAACTCATTGATAAACTTACGCAATTCCAGAGTGTTTGTGACGTAAGCAGTAACATAGCTTTAGCAAGAGACAGTCACCGAATCTCAATTATAATAAGATTATATGTTTTTAAGACTCTCTACAAGCTGGTGTTGTGAGTGTGAAATCTTTTTTGAAAGTACCTTTAGCACGGGAATATTTTTAAAAATATTAAAAAAAGATTTTACTATCACAAAAATAGCTTTGCATATATGAAATCTATGCATCGTTCAGGCTTTTCCAAATATGTCTGGGATATCAAAAATAAACAAGGCATATATACGAAGTGGAAGATTGTTAAGAAAACCTATAATAATAAATCAAGCGGTTAGTTATGCCTTCTGTGTACGGCGAAGAAACTGGCTATCGCATTTTATTAATATTTTTATTTTTTATCACATCTTTTACTATATGTATATATATATATATATATTATTTTTATTATTATTTATATTTTTGCTTGAAGGCAATTACAATGCGTATATCGCATGAAATTTGATAATTATAGAAAATAATTCATGACAAGTGAATCTCGGCAAAGTATTGTTCGATGTTCTAACACACCAAACAATTCTTTGCCGGGATTCACTTGTCATGATTATTTTCTATAATTATCAATTCATGCTAGTATAAAGCATTGTAATTGCCCTTCAAGCAAAAATATAAATAATAATATAAACTTTATTCAAACAAAGCTTCTAAAATACAAACATCCAAAATCTATATATATATAATATATATATTATATATATTAATATATATTGTATGTATATTATATGTCGGGGCAAAACAGCCTTGACCCCTTTCTCCTGAACGAACGGCACGTAATCAAGAGCCGCGTGTGCATTTTCACACGTAAGCAAACCTTTCCATATCTGACGATATATATCCAGTTTTTGCCCAGCTCTAAGCTCCACCCCTTTCGCGTGTATTGGGTCACGTAGCCAAAACTATGTCATCATCATCTCTAACAAACTTTTCCCTAACGTCATTCGATATTTCCGGTAAATTTGGTGTATTTAGAAAGTCGTTTGGCGATGACAGAGGATTAGTTCCAGCCAGCCCACCAAACAGTTAACGATCCTGATTCCTATTCTGAACAAATGGCTTTCCTGATTCCTGACCGCCCTGCCCTCTCTAGGCGCTGGAACGACCTGCCTTTCTTTGACGCTAGACGACCAACCCCATTCTTTGCTGTGATGACACGAATATTTCCAGTCCAGCAATATCAGCCTTTTTCAAGGCTAAACAAACCCAGCTCTTTCAGAGCTATCTCTCGGAGAGAGATAAGATAGTAAAAGTCCTATCGCAAAGAAATGTACTCATGAATGAAAGTCATTAAGTGTAAACTTGTACACGTCAATTGGCCGTAACGAAGGAGCAGCGGCGTAGTGAACGTGATACGTTCCCTTGCGCAAAGAAGTGGGAGAAGATTTTGGGGTAGTAAGACTGACTGCTAGATCGGTGTAATGTAAGCAACGAAACTCGTACGTACAATATACGAGTAGTAGTGCCGAAGAAGGAAGGCACTAAGTATTACAGATGGATCACGAACGGTCAAACTCTCACAGTATATGGTCACTACGTCACGTAAGCTATTGAAGGAATACGTTACATATTGCGATTTGGTGCCTTGAACAGAAGTCGCAAGGATTGTAAGACTGGTTGCCACAAACAACGTAGGGACGAGACAGATGCCGGATTTTTTTTACGGAAAATAAACGTAAAAGAAAGAGAAAGAAAAACACCAAAGAGAAGAAAAAAAAAAAAACAACGAAAACACACGAAAATCAAGGAAAAGAAAACGAAAGAGCGAAGGAAAACAAACAAAAAAAAAGAATTTTTATAGACTTTGAAACACCGAAAAAATTTTTATACGGACATATTTTGATAAAAAAAAAAACAAAAAAAAAACTAAATTTAACAAGGAATTTTTTTGAAGGAAAGGAGAAAAGATTGAACTTTTTACAACTATACGTAAGTAATATTCCACTTATTTTTTTTGGGCCATTTTCTTTTCTTTCGTCTCTTGTTTTGTTGATTTTGTTAAATATTATATGTGGATCACAATTAGGGACTTACTTTGCACTGAAAGTTGAATTAGTAAATCGGGCGAAATCTTTAGCGATACATTGAAAAGTTATTTTTCTTGCAGCAGATTGCACGTTAGTTAGTAAGGACGAAAGTAAATTTGAGGTATGGCTCCAAAGTATGGGAAATATTTTACTTTGATAGATGTTAAAGAAATGGATAAATGTAGGGTAGACACATTAGCACGGGAGGAGAAATAGAAATTTCATATATAAATCATAGACGGTAATAAGGAGATATCATGGTTAGGCTTGAAACAAGTGATTAGGGAATATATTGGGATCACACAACTATGCACATTATTATTAGCAATTAGTGAATATTAAACGTACGACAGGAGAATGTGCAGAATTACATGTTAAGAATACAAACTGATAGATCAGCCTATTCTAGAGAAGATAAAAATTTAGCGATAGTGCAACAGCAGATTAAGTGCTGTTTATAGAGGATTAGCGGACAGAGGTAAAGGTATTTGTACTAGAAGTGATCCCCAACAAGTCGAGAGCGCCTATAATTAGCATCTCAGAGGAAATTAGGGCTAGGATTAGGTTCCCAATATTGACCCTGCAACCGATAGAGATTTGCCCACGCTTAGAAGGCGCACGGCTGCCATCAATGCAATAGGTAATAAAGAGACCCCACGATAGGTGTGATAAAGATGGAATAACAGAAGGTAACAGCGCCTAGGTATATAGAGATAGGGATCGATTATCGTGGATATGCGATCGAAACAACATCTGAGGTGGAATTTGCCCCAGGAGAATGCTGAAAAAAGGCGAGTGCAGTTTATAGAAGCCTCCCGAACGATAATAAAAGACAGACGTACATATCGGTTTATAGACAACGTCGAATAGGATAGATAATAAATTTTTCCAGAGCACAGAAGAATAAATTTTGAAAATAGAGAAATGAGCCGATCAACGGTAATCGAACTAGCGTTGGCGAGGTAAAGATAGTGAAGTTGAAAAAAAGCGGATAAGGTAGACACACAGCACAGAGCCGAGGTGTTAAACCGTAGAGAAGGTTGCCCGAAATTATTAGCCGGTAATCAGAAATCACCTCAGACAATTTCTGATACGAGGAGAGTCCGGGTAACTCTGATAATGAGGATTTTTACGTGCCCTCAGAACGGCGAAAGAATAGCTATGTACAAGAAATTTAGAAAGAATAGGAATATGCGTCAGGAGGAGGCAATGTTAGATTCTGTGAGTTGTAAAACGAATTCGCGTGATAAGGTTAGTAGTCAGGCCGAAAAAAAGTTAAAAGACATTAGGAAAGTAGCACTGATATTAAAATTAAACCTGAGGAAAGTTCTCGATTCGACAGTAAGAGAAGGATAGATGGCGGAGAAAAGAAAAGAAAAGGAATTAAGGACGCATTTCTGGATATTTTCAGCAGAGAGATAGAAAGTTTACGCAGGGACCGAATTAGTTTCACGACCAGTGACATCGGATACTATTGACGACGATTTTTTTTTTTTTCTCCGTATATTTAATTTGAAAAAAAAAAAAAAAAAAAGAGACAGCATTAATTTTAAAAATGTAGATATTGTTGTTTTGTCGCTAGCGTGATATTCCGCTAGGTGCTGTTGAATTATTATTATTATTAATGATAATCTTGTACCCATAAAAGGTAATGAAGAATTATGTGAAAATTCTTCCGACGCAATTCTAAGTTTGAGAATAAGAGCGGTTGTAAACATGTTTTGTTTTTATGTCCTATAGTAAATAAATGATTAATAAATAAAATAAAAAAATAAAATGAAGGAATACGAATGTGTACAAAAGGAATAGAGAGAGCGAGAGGGAAATGGTTTGGGAAGTTGTACAGGAAAAGAAATTTTTTTTTTTTTAAATTTGTTTGATCATTTTAATTTCATGTTAAATTCGCTGTATATTGATTTTGCTAATGTTGTTGTATTTGTTTATGATTGTTTTTATTTTGTAAACATGTAGAGAGAGAGAGAGGTTAGAATAGTTGTTATTTTAGAAAAAATCAAAATCAAGAGAAAGAAAAATGAATGATAATTAGGGCTAGTTTTGAAAATTATATTACATATAATTTTAAATCGGCGATGATAGGGAGGATTGTTATATAATAGCCGCGCTGCACCTATATTTGTGGCCTTGTGCCGGACTTGGAAAAGAACTTAGAAAAATGTACTAACCGGATTATCTTGAGTTGCTGGTGGTCTTTGAAGAATCACCGACAAAGGTAGTTAGGATAGTAATCTTATTTTAACGAGAAAGAGACGATAATCTAGGATTAAGGAAAAACCAGTCTCTGGACTCCAAGAAGCTTTGAGTTTAGGTTAGTGAACTTTGGTTGACAGTGAGAATTGGAAAGAATGGAAAGAATCGAAATGTCTGAACGTTCTAGGGTGGAACCTTCTGGAGGATTGTTAGAAATACTATTTAAGACCGCGCGAACAGGATCACAGGAGTTCAGTTGGAGTTGGATTTGGAGTCAGTGCAGGCAGTTGGATTTGGAGTCCGTGAGCAGAGCAGTTAGTTAGGGTCTTTCGATCCGAGAAGGATAGTCAGGCAGGGAGCTGTTGTCGCTAAGGACGATAAGGAAAGGCTAAGAAAAGTTGTTCACCGAGAAGTTACTAAGGAGCTAAAAACTCGCAGTTGAATCCAGTTTAAAATACACCTCTGTGCTAAGACGATTATATTCGGGGGCTCTCTCTCTTGAAGTTGGAGAAGTTTGAAACATAATAAATTTTGAGAAGTTAAAATCCAGGTGTTGTTGTCTGCTCTATTGTACAGAAAGAAATCATTTTTGAATGGACTCAGATACAAACAAGATAGTAAGTTCACTATCGCAAAGAAATCGGTACTCATGAATGAAATCTTAAGTGTAACTGTCAACACGTCAATTGCCGTAACGAAGGAGATCGCGGCGTACGTGAAACGTGATACCTTCCCTTGACGAAAAGAAGTGGGAGAAGATTTTGGGGCTAGCTAAGACTGACTGCTAGACCGGTGTATGTAAACAAACGAAACTCCGTACGTAAGAATATAGCGAGTAGTAGTGCCGGAAGAAAGGAAAGGCACTAAGTTTATACCACGAACTGGTCCACAACGTACATATACACGAACTGGTCCACTAGGCACGTAAG
>CM042153.1:4076924-4086841 GCA_023376005.1 Doryteuthis pealeii | reverse complement strand
AAAGCTAATTGAAAGGCAATACGTTACAATATAATAAATTATGTAACATTTAATGGCGGCAAAGTTTTGAAAAGAATTTGTTGTGATAGACTGGAAGCAAGTTTTTTTTTTGTAAACAATTTTTTTTATTTAACCCATAGATGTGACCCTAACAGGTATTACAACACCGGGTAAGAGTGGGCTTGGGAGCAATGATGATGAAGGTGTGCTCCACATTCCCCAGAATCCTGGGACTGGAACCTCACCTTCAGCAAGAGTTTAACATCATACTCAGGACAATAAGACACCCCCTTTTAGCACATATATGAATAAAAGATTCCTTTATAACACAAGACAGTGACAATATAGGCGCGTGGTCAAATGGTTAGAATCGTAGGAAATGGATTCGACAACCCGAGTTCGATTCCTGGACGAAGCTGTTGGCATTTCACATTGCGCTAATACCCTTGAGAAAGGTATGAATCCAATTCTCCCCCCAGCTATGGGTAAATAGCAGGGCAGACTGGACTATTTAACCATGGTTAGGTAACCAGTCTAGGGGAAGGAAAATTCTGAATTCAAACCTGTTAAACTCCGCTTAAGAAATTGACCTTGTGTCGCATCCTGCTCGTGCGCAGAGGTTGGTAAATATATATATTATAAAAAGAGTTGGGCCTTGTCATAAGGGAAATAGGGTTAGGACAATCATATAGGTGCTAGGGCTTGATACTAACGCCCATCAAGCCTAAGTAAGGGCAAAAATAGTGTGTTGCATGTCATGGACTGCTCATCCACGAGTATTCCGTCTTGATGCATCACGGATCGCAACCTACGGCCCATAAGCGGCCTCATGGTGGGTGTCTTACCCCTCTGCAGAGGTGCAGTCGGTGTATTCTATAGACCCAGCTGACAGGGCTACACAATATTGTAATGTGCAAACAAATCTAATAGTTTGGTTGATGGAGTACAAGGCATTTTTATTAGTCATCATGATCAGGTCACGCTGACAGCACGGATAACTATGACCCCCCCTCTCTCTCTCTCTCTCTCTCTCTCTTGTTCTCTGTGTGTCTCACTCTGTCTCTGTCTCTGTCTCTGTCTCTCTCTCTCACTTGCCAACTGTCCCTATTGGCCATCGCCCTTCCGACCGCCCTTCTAGCCCAAGAAAAGACTAAAGTGGAATATTGCAAGTCATGGACTGCTCAGCCACCTGGGCTCTATCCTTAAGCATCACGGGTCGCCACCCACGGCCAACAGGTGGCCCCATTGGGGGAGTCTTACCCCTCTGCAGAGGTGCAGTCGGTACATTCTAGCGCCCCAGCCAACAGGGCGGGTATTAGTCTGGCGCCGCAATATTATTCTAAGCGCAACGGTTTACTTAGTTAATTTTAGGGTCTTGATCTCACTTTATCTTATCAGAGACTGATAAGATAAAGTGATAATTCTTCCAATATGTAGCCAAGTCAGTACTACTGTATGGCTGCACCTCTTGGACTCTAATGAAACACTTAGAGAAAGAGATAAATGGGAACTACGCAAAGATGCTGGGTGCTGTCTTGAACAAATGATGGAAACAGCAACGAACAAAAAATCAGATGTACGACCGCCTACCGCCTATTACCCCAGTCATCCAAATAAGACGAGCAAGACATACTGGGCAGTACAGGAGAAGCAAGAACGAACTCATAAGTGACGTTTTTTTTCTCTGGACACCTACGTATGGACATACCAGTGTAGGCTGACCGGCAAAAAACTATATCAATTAACAAAAAACTATATGTACAGATAATGGATGCCGTGAGGAACACATGCCAGGGGGATGACAGGTATAGGTGGGTGGGTGGTAAGAGAGAGAGAGAGAGAGAGATAGAGAGAGAGAGAGAGAGAGATAGAAGGAGAGAGAGTCATGTGAGTCCGTGCTGTCAGTGCGACATGATGATGATGAATATATCAATTAGTTATGTACAGGTACTGGATGCCGTGAGGAAGACCTGCTAGGGGTATAACAGGTATAGGTGGGTGGAGAGAGAGAGAGAGAGAGAGAGAGAGAGGGGAAGAGTGAAAGAGAGAGATAGAAGGAGAGAAAGATAAGGAGAGAGAGTCATGTGAGTCCGTGCTGTCAGTGCGACATGATCATGATGATGATGATGATGATAGTCTGATTAAGATGATACTATTATAGCTACTGCTAAAAGAATTAAATGCAGCTGCGGTCTACAGCAATGAGTTTCACCAGTGATGGCGATTAGCGTTTCTGCCATGGGGGAGGGGTTCGGTCGAATTGGCCTCGCTTGGGAGAATTCCGGCCCCTTTAGCTACACATTAGAAATTGACTGATTTAAGATGTCCCTGTCATTTAAAGGAACACGCTAACTCGCGAGAGAAAAACAAATTGTTTTAGAGTGTTAAGCCCTTCACCCAGATAGGAAGTAACTCACGTGTTAGAAGAGAGAGAGAAGAGAGAGAGGAAGAGAGAGAGAGAGAGAGAGAGAGAGAGAGAGAGAGCAAGATTGTGGGTTAATTAAGGTTGAAATGAACAAGACAACAATAAAATGACAAAGGAAATGAATAAAGTTGTTATATTCCCCAAATACATGGGCGTCCTGGGTATAAGACAAAGTTGAGTCTGGTGGCGAGGTTCACGTTATGGAGTCCTGTGGAATGTAGAGTGGACCCTTACATGCTATCACTCACGGGTTCTCCCTGAATCGGATGCTAGTACACTAAGAGTTACATCTATGTGCCAAATAGTTCCGGCGATAATGTATAGAACTAGCAAGAACCTGTGGATATACCACAGGATGATAATTTAATTATTACAACATTTGATATGTACATTTTTAAAAGAAAATCCCAAAAAACAAACTAACAAACAAATACTCTTTTTTCTAACCGATTGCTGTCACTTTTTTATTCGCAAAATTTCTATATTTGATTTCCTACATCTTGCTTGAAAGTCCTGAATAAATCTTGAAACCCAAGCCAATTGTAGCCAAATATTTTACAATATATCCATTTACCAATCCATCCACACGAGGAGGATGTGACACAATGTCAATTTTTTAAACCGAATTTAACAAGTTTGAATTCAGAGTTTTCCTTCTACAAATCTAGTAACCTAGTCAAGATTAAAGAGTCAGTATGCTCTATTATTTACCCATAGCCGGAGGGAGAGTAGTAAGTTACATACCTTTCCTAAGGGTATTAGCGCTATGTGAAATGCAAACAGCTTCGTCCAGTATTTAAACTCGAGTCACCGAGTCCATATCCTACGAATTTAACAATTACACCACGCGCCTTTACAATATGCAAGCCAATAAATAAATAAATAAATAAGGAGAAAAGAAAAACACTCTCCGGGTGGTGTAAAATAACGTTTTGTGGGAGAAGTTAAAAATTCAATGTCAGAGGCTTTGCATCATAAGCAAGTAAAATTGTCAAATTTACTAATGTTGTATACCCTTCTCATTACTTACTTCTTACTTCTGTTCATCTTCTATCTTAGGATCTTCTTCTTGAGGACATCGTCTTGGTGACTTGGTCTTGGTAGTCGGTCGCACTTAACTCATTTCTTCTTCTATATCAGTTTTGTTACCAAGACATTCATTAATCACAAGACCGTGTTATTTTTCTTAAACTTTTATTTCCATAACTAAACATTTCATGTAACTAAATATCTGACTAACATAGCGCGCGTATGCAGAGTGAGTTACGGTTAAGGCAGGACATCTTCACTGCCTGACGTCCAACTGAAAACTGAGGACTCAACCAGGTCCCACGTGACTTCACGTATTTCGCGGGCTTTCTGTACTATTCAATGGAAAATCCCGCCCGTGATATGAAAAGGGGCATCCCTCTAGAAATACAGGGGATTGACAATAATCTTATGAAACCGCATAGATTATGTAACACTAAAGGTGTAAAAAAAATAAAGCTATTAAAATGGAAATGTTATGTAGCGCCATTTTCACGGCACTAAATCGTGTATGTTGTATAGCGGGTATGGTCACAGAACCAAAAGCGATATATGTAGTAGGAAATCACAACACATGAGTATAGTAGAAACTGCTGAATTTAGTTATTTTCTTACTCGGCTGTACGAGGGTGGCGAGCGTTGACAATGGAAATGCCCGAGGGTTGACAATGACTGCTGAATTGGGTTGGTGAGGTGGAAGGGGTGGCTACGTGCGTCTTACAGCCCGTCGGCCGTGATGGACCGTGAGCGTCTGTCTTCACTTGGTCTCTGTTCCGAGTCTTCTGGCTGACTAACCCGAATCCTCTGGCCTTTATATTGATAAAAACGCCTACGCATCTTTATCTTTTGATCTGGTCTTTACATCCGCTAATATGCCTACGCATTTTTATCTTTTGATCTGATGACGGATAATTTGTTATATATTTCTTTATCTTCTCCCTGCTTCCTTGACCAGAAAACCTCTCCTCCGCTTTCCCTTTCTTTTTAAATATATATTTTTATCCTTCGCTTTGTCCCTCGGCCGGAAGCTTCCTCTTCCGGGCGAGGACAATACAACAGAAACTCAAATAGAATATTCTAAATATTTTACACATACATTTTACACAAAATCGTTGGTATCTATTTAATTGTAAAGTTTTTAGTTAAGCTTATGACACTGAAAAAGGACTACTTACTGTTTTTAGATAATTTTCTCTTAAAACTCTATACGTTTGATAACTTTAAATATATATTGGAATAAAGCAAATATATATAAATATATAATAGCGGGTATGTGTTTATTAAAACTTGTTTTAAAAACAGTAAGAACTTTCTAAGGTGGCATATTCAAATATTGAGTGTATATAATAAAATGTTTTTTATTCTATGTATTGGCGATTTTGGAAAGTGGGAATTAAGCAGTGACGTAGTTTCGGATACAGACAAATTAAGACTGAATCTCCATCATTGATAGGTATATATGTCTGTTGATAGGTGTCTCAACAATAAGACCAGTTAGGAAGTTTATATCACAAATTGAGGTTTACAAATCCAAAAGGAAAGAACGAGGTTAAAAATTCAAGATCAAAAGACCAATATCAAATGTTCAAAAGGCAATTAAAGCAAAAAACGCGGAAGACCTCTCTGGGACGATGAATGATAGGGAGGGTTACGCGAGAGATTGTCATGGATATCCGTGCTAATTGCGCGACATGATGATGATGATGAAGCGGTGTTTATTTTCCTGACCTCCCACCAGGCCCGATTAACACAAGATCTTTCAGTGCAAAATGTGTGTGGTCCCGTCGGCATTCCCCTATTGGTACGCCTCACTTACAAGTTCAGAAGCCGAAGCTCCTAAACACAAGCTAAGAATCTAATATTTTCCCTTTTAGTTGATTGTGCCCAAGACACGGATGTGGGTTTTTTTTAGGTAAGTGGTGGTTTCCTCTTTCGTCACAATATACTCAGGGATTGGAGGCGCTAATTCCCTTTGGAAAACTATGCATCCAACTGCTCTCTAGCTAAATCGGAAACATGGACTTTGTTTCGAAGACATTTGAAAATTCTTGATCACTCTCATCAGAAATGCTCGAGACGCATTCTAAATATTCTAAACATCAAATGGAATTCCAACACACCTAACACAGAAGTCCTTATAAGGGCAGGATGCATAAGCATTGAAACTCTTATTATAAAGGCCCAAATGCGATGGGCAGGTCATGTTGTGCGTATGAGTGATGTCAGAATGCCAAAGCAACTCCTTTACGGTCAGCTTCATGATGGCAAAAGGCCACAGCATAAGCCTTGGAATAGGTATAAGGATTGCTTTAACCTTGGCTAGGTAACTAGTCTAGGAAAAGGAGAACCTCTGAATTCAAACCTATTAAACTTCGCTGGTGTAATATCCTGCTCGTGCGGAGGGGGTGGTAAATATATATACTAAGGGATTAATATGTATTTCGAAACTATTTTATGGGAGTACTATACATGAATATATGCGTTTAGTTAAGGTCAACTTGTGAAAAATCTGATGTTAATAACATATAGCAAGGAATTCATATGTATTTCAAACTATTTGATGGGAGTGCAATATATATATGAATATATGCGTTTAGGCAAGCTCAAATTGTGAAAAATCACATGGTAGATACATATACTAAGGAATTTATATGTATTTCGAACTATTTGATGGGAGTACTATACATGAATATATGCGTTTAGTCAACTTGTGAAAAATCTCATGGTAAATATATATACTAAGGAATTCATATGTATTTCAAACTATTTGATGGAAGTACTATACATGAATATATGCGTTTAGTCAAGCGGAATTTGTGAAAAATCTCATGGTAAATATATATACTATGGAATTCATATGTATTTCAAACTATTTGATGGGAGTACTATACATGAATATATGCGTTTAGTCAAGCGAAACTTGTAAAAAATCTCATGGTAAATATATATACTAAGGAATTCATATGTATTTCAAACTATTTGATGGGAGTACTATACATGAATATATGCGTTTAGTCAAACTCAACTTGTGAAAAATCTCATGGTAAATACATATACTAAGGAATTCATATGTATTTCAAACTATTTGATGGGAGTACTATACATGAATATATGCGTTTAGTCAAACTCAACTTGTGAAAAATCTCATGGTAAATACATATACTAAGGAATTCATATGTATTTCAAACTATTTGATGGGAGTACTATACATGAATATATGCGTTTAGTCAAACTCAACTTGTGAAAAATCTCATGGTAAATACATATACTAAGGAATTCATATGTATTTCAAACTATTTGATGGGAGTACTATACATAAATATATACGTTTAGTCAACTTGTGAAAAATCTCATGGTACATACATATACTAAGGAATTTATATGTATTTCAAACTATTTGATGGGAGTACTATACATGAATAAATGCGTCTATTTAAGCTCAACTTGTGAAAAATCTCATGGTAAACACATATACTATGGAATTAATATGTATTTCAAACTATTTGATGGGAGTACTATACATGAATATATGCGTTTAGAAAAACTCAACTTGTGAAAAATCTCATGGTACATACATATACTATAGAATTCATATGTATTTCAAACTATTTGATGGGAGTACTATACATGAATATATGCGTTTAGTCAACTTGTGAAAAATCTCATGGTACATACATATACTAAGGAATTTATATGTATTTCAAACTATTTGATGGGAGTACTATACATGAATAAATGCGTTTAGTCAAGCTGAACTTGTGAAAAATCTCATGGTAAGTACATATACTAAGGAATTCATATGTATTTCAAACTATTTGATGGGAGTACTATACATAAATATATGCGTTTAGTTGATAACAAGACAGGCTTAAATTGGCACGGAACACCAGCAAGAAGTGAATTTATGACACCGACAGTAGATTGAAATGCTCTATTCCGCAGGATATGCTACCAATTCCCAGGGATAGCGTAGTCTGCATTCGGAAATCCCGGCCATTAATAATCCTGGAAGCTTGATGATGGATGAGTTGAATGGGATCTGCAATTCCTGCTATTTTATCTCAACAAATAATCTCTGACGTCAGGATAATGGATGGTCTCCCGTGTATCATTCGGAATGACATTATTATAAGTTAACACATAGATATGCGCATATGTATTAGGAGCCGCATCTTAATACGCCGATTTTTACATACAGCCTCAACTTGGGCAAGATTGCATGGTAAAGTCTACAGAGTGTAAGCCTAGGACAACATGATAAATCATCTCTTTGCTAAAAGCCCTTTCGTCCGACTGCCAAGAGTTCGGTAATTCTTTTAATCCGAGTCGAAAAAATTCCAAATATTTGATTTGTTTTATTTTTGTATTTCAAAAATTCTATTATAGAAGTTAAAAGTAAAAATCTAAAATTCAACTTGTTCTAAAATAGAATTTTTAAAATACAAAAATAAAACAAATTAAATATTTGCATTTTTTCGACTCGGATTAAAAGAATTACCGAACTCTTGGCAGTTAACTCTTCTTCTTCAGAGCATTACAGATAAACCTCTCTTAACGAAAATGCATTACAGATATACCTCACTTAACGAAATGCATAACAGATATACTTCAATTAACGAAATGCATTACAGATATACCCCACTTTACGCAATGGATTACAGATATACCTCACTTTACGAAATCCATTACTGATTTACCTCACTTTATGAAATGAAATACAGATATGCCTCACTTTATGAAATGCATTACAGATATATACCTCACTTTATGAGGTGAAATACAAATATGCTTCATTTTACGAAATACATTACAGATATACCTCATTTTATGAAATGAAATACAGATATGCCTCACTTTATGAAATACATTACAGATATACATTACTTTGCGAAATGCATTACAGATATATACCTCACTTTATGAAATGAAATACAGATATGCTTCATTTTACGAAATACATTACAGATATACCTCATTTTATGAAATGAAATACAGATAAGCCTCACTTTATGAAATGCATTACAGATATACATCACTTTACAAAATGCATTACAGATATACCTCACTTTATGAAATGAAATACAGATACTCACTTTATGAAATGAAATGCAGATATGCCTCACTTTACGAAATACATTACATATATATCTCTTTAAAAAATGACTTACAGATATGCTTTACTTTATGAAATGCGTTACAGATATATCTCCTTACGAAATGAATTACAGATATACCTCACTTAATCAAATTCATTACAAAGATACCTCACAGGGAAATCAATTAGAATAAAATTAAAATAAATGTAATCTTTTTTGTGTTCGTATTTAATTTCATTAGTCTCTCTAATACAATATAATATTTACGCCCATTTGAGTGCGCATATTCATGCTAGTATATATAATTGATTAAATGACATATAGAATCTTCCATGCCACTTTCACACTTTGCTCCAATGAAATCACTTCCTACGGATTTTCTTTTATACAAAATTAATTTCCTTGCAAATTAATGATCCCCTCAAACAAGAGATAATTTAAAAATTGACACCCCTTATATTTAGGTGGGGGAGCTTATCCCTCAGCTGGGGATACAGTCAGAGTATTTTAAGTCCCGCCGGAAGGGTCGGAAGATTTTTTGAACACATTTTATTGAAATCTCAGAATTACGAATTCATGATCTGAAAATAAAGATCAAATTAAATTTTGAAAAGTTTGTTTGTTTGTTTGTTTGTTTGAGAATTAAGAATTGATATTATGAATATAAAAATTAAATCAAATTGATATTTTTCTGGGTTTATTTTCATTTTTTTTATTTTTTTTACAAATCTTTTTGACTTGACGAAACCACAGAATTACAAATTTATCTTTTGAAAATAATGATTAAATTGAATTTTTACATTCGAAACGACAAGCAAACATCAGATGTCCCTTCCAAACCAGTGGAGCAAGGAGTGATAGCAACATTCATACGATTTCCACTATGATTTCCGCTAGAAATTTAAAAAGTTAATTTGATGAATCGATTATTGGGAGAGAATGCACAACCGGTGTCAAAAGAGTGAAACAGTTTAGATGTTTGGTTTTTTTTGTTGGTTTTTTTGGGTTTTTTTAATACTTACTTGACCTCGTCGGGGGTCCAGTGAGCTTCGGCCGCTGTGCCGATAAAGTAATTAATAACGTTGATCCCAGGGGGTTATCTCCCAGGCAATACCTGTCCCTCTTGATTTAAGAGAACAGGGCTGGGTTTATTGCCCAGTGCCTGAGGCGCTCCCCTTGAGGAGGAATGCCGACGGGATCAACGCATTTCTGAACCTAGCACCCATGAGCCTAGGCTCGTGGGTGGGGCCACATAAAAATGGCCTTGTGTCACGACTGCATATGTTGGATACAGGGCAAATACCTACTTGTCGAAGTACCGGCGCTCAGTTACGACATTTCTTTTCAAGATAATGCTTCATTTTACA